>JAMBLF010001624.1:50000-52500 GCA_030578115.1 Leucoptera coffeella
GTTCCATCGCCGCCTCTGTTGTAGTTGTTATTACAACATCAGACCGAACATCAAAACTGTTGATGATAAAGGTTGTCTTACCACAACCCGGAACCCCATTTACCCACTCGAACCTTGGCACCACCCAATTTCTGAAGACCATCCCAGCTGGATCATCTCCCAGAATGGTCTTTGCCATATCTAGGATCCTATCGTCCAGCATGATCTTCGTTCCTCTGGTGATAACCACTATAGGTTCTGTGGCCGGAGCCCAAAACTTGATGACGCCCAGTCTCTTGGTTTCTTCCTCGTCCAGTCCAACGAATCCAGCGGTCAAGCTATATGCTGCCATACACCTGTAAGGTGCTCCCCCTCGGAGCACCTCCGAAGTGTTGTTGTTGAGTATGACAGCATCTGCCGCCTCGAGTCTCTGTTCCAGCGCACCCTCTCCACCTGAGTGGTACGTGCGCAGGATGTCACGACAAGTGCGGGCGATGATCTCCCGGGTGCCCTTTGTGACTGCGAGAAACTCGAGGAACGCATTTGCTAAGTGATCCGCTGGCGTCACCGGATCGAGGAATTTAGGCGGCGTTACGTGTCCCATATCGGCGCGTGTCCATTTGTTTCTGGGTGCCACCCTCTCTGGTGGTGAGGCCCTTTTGCCGTTGAAGGGGCTTTGAATCACATGACTGGCTCTTTGGATATGCGCAGCTGCAGCTTGTAAGCCGCCAACGAAGGCTCTCTTTAGGGATGATGTTGCTTCCCTCGCTTCTGCTTGGACCCTCAGCCTTTCACGGGCATCCTCTACCTCTCGCTGGGCGTTCCTCCTCTGCAACTCCTCGGAGCCACTAGCGGTGTGCCCTAGGTCAGTGGGAGGTGACCCGGTCACAAGGGTGCCCCGGTGTTTGAGAAGAAAGCCAAGGCTTTCCCCTCTGTCCTCGTACACCACCACTTCATGGCGTTCCGAGGCCTCAATGGCACCCAAGTGATCCACCACCTCACCCCTTAAATGACCCACTACCGCTGCGTCCACGCTGATGATTTTTGGTGGGTTACCCTCCTTTTCTCCTTCGGCTCCCAGCCGGGCTAGCACCACACATGCCTGAGAAAATTGACTTTTGTCAGGATTGCCCTCGAACAGTAAAACTGTTTTGTTACGTATTAGTAACAGGCGGCAATCCTGGCCAGCCACACTGACAGAAGTCAGTGTGTCAAACGTCTTTCTTCTCAAGCTCGTCCTAAAGGTGCTCCCCGTTGTGAGAGCCGCGAGTCCAGGTGATATTGTAACCCACTTTTCGTTTGAGTTACAGTAGGCGACTCCCAGTCTTTCCGTATTGCTGTCCATGAATAGGGCCACTCCCCTCAGCCTCAGTTTTGGCGTCCCCACTTCCCCTAGCAGAAGAACCTGTCGTTCTTCTAGTGGTATAGGATGGGGTCTGCTTGCTGTGGGTGATGTTGGCCACGCTGATGGTCCTGGCGCCGTATCCCCCCGCTCGGCAGTTGTTAGTCCGCTGCAGCCGGCGTTTCTTTTGGCAGCAGTTTTAAATGCCGCCTCGGCAAATTCCAGAAAAGGCGTCCTTTTATTCGCATCCGATAAAACCGCCCGCAGGGTCCATTTGTTAACGTTTGTGAAAATTCTGTTCTCAAGGTCCATTCGCCCTGCACCAAACCTAGGGCATTCGAACAGCACGTGCCACACGGACTCACATACTGTAGGGTCACACTCGCACCCGGGACTGTCTTTCAACTTAAACCGGTGCAAGTACTCCCCTATTCCACCATGTCCCGTTAGCACCTGAACGAGAGTCGGCGTGAGGCGTGTCGATCTTATGATCCTGTACGCCTGGTCAACGTCCGGAAGAAATTCCTTGGTCGTCTTCGCTCTCGTCGAGGATGAGTACCGGCCCTGCCATTTGCGCACGGTCTCCTTCCTGATCAGGTTTCTAACGTAGGACAGGGGGACCTCTGCGTAGTCCGGTGGGTTACCCTGTTCCAGTGCTGCCTCCTTGGCCAGTTGGTCTGCCCTCTCATTCCCCGGCGTTCCCACGTGTGCTCTGAGCCAAAAGAGTCGGACTGTCCTGCCCTGCCGCTCTATGTCTCCCATGCTCTCTCTAATTGCCTTTGCCAGCGGATGACCTACTCTGTGGCTCTTGAGTAATTCCAACGAAGATCGGGAATCACTCATTATGTTGACCACAGATTCACAGCTGAGCTGCACCATCTGCATGGCCCTAAACAGCGCATAGAGCTCCGCCTGGAAGACCGTGCAGTCCGGGTCAAGGCTGAATTTAGAGCTTCGTATTTCCCTGTTTTCGTCCCACCATGTCAAGGCCGCACCCACTTTGTTGGATATCTTACTTCCATCAGTGTATATATGTGGGCCTTCAATCCGGTGGGACTCTAGGGTCTCGGCATCCATGCTTTCTAGCAACTCAAAGTCCACGGTTGTTATTGTGGACGGATGCGGTTTCTCTAAATAGCCCACCACCTTCTCCACGGTTTTGTTTGGAGACAAGTAGTC
>JAMBLF010001625.1:0-56332 GCA_030578115.1 Leucoptera coffeella
TATACGTTGACTAGTACCCTTAACACAACTCTTAAATGTACTTAGCAAGGGGCTAGTTCAATTGGTGTAATAACGTCCTACAATATTATAATCTCTCGTGTAGGCGGTGCAGCTTCGCGAGCGTCACTGGCGCATCTTCTCGCTGAGCGGCACGCTGGAGACGGTGCGCGGGCGCGGCGTGGTGGGCCAGGAGCCTGTCCTAGCACGCCACGCGCCCGCCTTCCAGTACAGCAGCCACGTCAGCCTGCAGGCGCCCAGCGGACACATGTGGTGAGCATTCTCAAGCCGTAATATTGTTCAGGGGACCAAGTGCACTATTGTTATTGTATTTTCGCAGTATCGTACTTTAGTAATGGCGTGAATGATGCAACGGTGAAATTTGACACTTTCTGCCATTAATGCTGAAATTTGATACTTGATAAAAGTTGTTTCTCATAACAAATGTAAAATTTTCTTCTTGGAAACTTGAGTTGTACTTTTTCTTATAAATTTTAGGTTACACATAGTAGTTACGTTCACGTCCTTTAATCCCTTTTGGAGAGGACAGAATCTTAAAGACATGAAAACATCCCCATGGTCACTATATAGCATAAATATTGGGATTGTTAATTCTTATAGAACATTAGTGACAGCTCCCAATGGAATCAATTTACCCCAAATTCCATACGACATGCCGGGAAGAGCGGCAGCATTAACATTCCCCTTACATCCCAGACAACGACACTTATTTCATACTAGCGACCCGCTCCGGCTTCGCACGGGTGTAATATAAAATATATAGCTTACTCCACTATTTAATGGATGTTATTATACATTTAAACCTTCCTCTTGAATCACTCTATCTATTAAAAAACCGCATCAAAATCCGTTGCGTAGTTTCAAATATTTAAGCATACAAAGGGACATAGGGACAGAGAAAGCGACTTTGTTTTATACTATGTAGTGATACTAATGGTCCATATTCATTCCAGGGGCACGTTCCGCATGGAGCGCGAGGACGGCTACACGTTCGACTGCCGCATCCCCCCCTTCTCGCTCGAGAGCAAGCCGGACGACGCCCCGCCCGCGCCCAACAGCGCCGCCGCGTGACCCTCCCCCCGCTAAGTGCCCTAAGGGAAAAGAAAAGCACCTAGGTGACAGTTTACCATTGAGTTATGTGTATATTTTTCTCAAAAGTAGCTTTTATCACTCATAGTGTATTCGCTTTAAGAAAATAGTGACGTCATCAAGGTCTCCATGATTTAACCAATGTGATTTTATAGGGGTTGTCTGTTATTGGTCAATGTGACTTGTTTTCTCATTTACTCACGTCTCATTGGTCAGTTTGACTTCTGATTATCATGACGTCACTATTTACTTAACGTGAATAGACTATAAGTGACGAAATATACTTTTGAGAAAAATATACATATTACTCAATGGTAAATTGTCACCTAGGTGCTTTTTTAAACGTCAGGGTGGAGTATTTAAAAGAACAACAAAAATACGGAATCGCTCGTCGAAAATACTGAATTGTGCACTAAATTATATAATACAGTCCCAACCCAAACCTAACCTTTGTTGTCTTTGGAGTACATTTCAGTATTTTAGATGTGTATTTAGTTATTTTCCCTAGTTAATACCCCAAGACCTGCCCTCGGCTTGCAATCTCAACCTCTAGGTGCTAGTTGGTAGGCAGCAGCCAGCAGATTAAAGAATACTTGTTTCTATGTATGATAAAACCCAAAAAAAAATTTTTCGGCGACTATTATCTCTTGCGAAAGTGTTGTGTCAGGATCCTGACAGCTAGGGATCTGTCATCTCTGCTACAGTCTCTAAGGATTGGCGTGATGTGTGTTACCTGCCTGCCTGAACGGAAAGTCCGAGGTTCACATCTCCTCAATTGGTTTCTATGTCTATCGACATAAGACTTATTTTATCGTAAAAGTGCTTTATAAAGGCGGCTACCAACTGGCACCTTTATAAATTTGGCTTCTTGATCTATGAAATGCGATAACTCATAGTAATAGTACTTCCTATAATAGTTTCGGTTGTTTTCATGCCATCTGTTGTTGCGTTATTGTTACTAAATGACGTTGAATATTATCTATGTTTGACGAAGCTAACCATCGTGTTTTGAGCGTCATAAAAGAAATGTTAATGTAGATAATGATGAGGAATGATCAATGTCTTATGACGTGACATCTAGTCAACTCCTGTTAAATCGCTTATTTCAAATAGGCCCAGTTTTATTGTTTCCCTATTAATACAGAAAAAAAATGTATAAAAAAAAGACTGCGTCAAATTTAGTGTATGACCTTTTTTCTGACTTGGTGACAAGAACAGGAATCATGGAATAGATATTATTATCATGAAACTTATTGTGTCATTAAGGATAGCGCGTCAGCATATCAGAAAAGTCGGTGACACTGTACTACAAATGTTTTTTCTCTGCAATCTAGAATAAAAAGAAAAATAAATTCCATGGCTAACATCTTGATGTTCCATTGAAGAAAGTCGAGATATATTTGAGATAACATATTGCTTGAAAATTGACTTTATTGTTTGTTAATACTTTAATGAGCTGTTTTCTTATCAGTTTTTCTCCTTGTTTACTTGATTTATATTCTTTCTTGTACTTTTTGAGTTATGCTGTTATAGAGCTAGCGACATGTCAGTCAGTATTCCCCCTTCCCCCCAAAATGCCAAAAATCGTGCAACTGTAGTGTCAGAGGTCCATAGGTTATCATAATTTGTATAAATTGTTAGTTAATTAATAAATGTTTAATTAATAAATTACATTAAGAAGTTTCTGTTTTATTCCTGTCATAAATCACCATTCATTGTCCCGTGCTGGGACGTAAAAGAATGCTAACTAGCTGCCGTTCTTCCGGCATGTCGTAGAAGGCGACTAATGGACTAGGGATAAATCTGGGCGATGGACTAGAAACCTGTCACCAATGGTCAATTTAACACCACAATCCCAATATTTATGCTAATAAGTGACCAAGATGGAAGATGTATGAAAGTAAAAAAACAACAAAATTGAAACCTTAATAGAAATTTAATTACTTATTACACTATACAACAAACCAATTTTATTATTTATCACTAGTCACATTGCATTATATTATGTAACAGTTTTGCATAATACTAAAATTGCATTCATTATTGGAAAGAGTTTAACTCAACCAATCTTCCTCAGTTGAAATTATTATTTACAATATGTTTACATTATTTTGAATAACTATGCTAGTCTGGATCGTAAATAGAATTGAACTAGCTGCCGTTCTTCTCGGCATGTCAAAAAGGGCTTTTAATAATGATAGAAAGGTTTATTTTACAACTACAAGACACAAAAAGATAATTCAACTTATATATAACACAGATTTTAACAAGTTGTGTGCCGTTGTGGTGCAAAAAAGGTTAAATTTAATTATGTATTTTAGGCCATATATTCCAGCCATATTAAATATTCTTAAATCATATTTCGTCATATTTAGTCTATTGTTTGAAACATTGCATTGAAGTGGAATTCTTTGATTATATTTTAAACATTGCATTGATGCGGAATTTTTGATAATTTTTTGACTGACGTGTAGTTCAAAATCAGTCATCAGTCAAGTTGTTATAAAAAAATAATTCATAATTTCTTTATTAGCAAAACAAGTAACATTATTTGAAGCTTTGGATACCCCCTTTTTAAGTTCATGAGAACCTGTTATAATAAAGAACCAAGAGAATAATAAAGAACGAATATTAACAATTTGTAGTTGTAGAATAGTAAAAGTATCTGATGCTATTATTCGAGCTACTATTTTAAAATATCAATATAATACTGCGGATAATAACTACATACAAAAGCTAATAATATACAATTATTTGCATACATACTTACTATTTGTTCTTTGGTATTCAATACCCATTTTTATGAAATACAACTATAAATATAAAGACAACATCGTTCACGACCATTAACCCTTGCGGTGTAGTCAGAGGTTCAAGTGTCCATCTCCGCAATTATATTATAGAATACAGTCCTGCATATCAAATTTATAAGGGAACAACTTAAAGAAATAAACAAAGAAAAATAACTTAAACATTATAACACAACAATCACCTATATGGCGTCTATGATAGATTAAAACGAATGAACCCTACCTTTTCAGGATTGGAAGATAAAAAAGTAAAATTGCATTGTAGATGTCGCTTTTCTTTTGCTTTGCATTATGGTTGTTACCGATACATATTAATAATATAAATAGTATCCATTTTTCTTAATGTAGGTTCCCTCACCCTTAAGTCTTAAATTGACTTAGAGATCACGCTACATAAGTTGGCAGATGGCGGCGTCGCCGCAGTTGCGTAATTCGGTGTTGCCAGTAAACACGCCAAAACTAGCACTCACTGTGCCATAAGGCTCGATACATTATAGGTTTCATTTGTAACGGCCTTTGGTTGCAGAGCTATAAACTACCTACTACAAAGAAAGTGAGCAGTGTGCCAGTTTTTCCTTAACAATAATTATGATCCATATGGATACGTTTATCACCTAACATTTCATAGTCATCACTATCGCTGTTGACGTCGATATCGCTTTCTGTATCTGAGTCTGTGTCGCTGTCACTAGCAGTAGAAATTATAAATTTATCAAGTTCGGAGTCTATAATCCTGTCACTTTCAAAATATTGTCTTCGACGTTCAGTACATGCTTGACTTGGGTTTTCCAGTCTTCCACTGTTATGCTGGCAAATGCAGCTTCTGTTAGTTCCAAAATTTTTTTTGGGTCCTGATCCACGTTTTTTTCGGCCACACGATGTTTAACCAAACTCCAAATTTTCTCTATAGCATTGAGGTCACAGTGATAGGGTGGTAGTCTTATTATTTCATGTCCATGTGTTTTAAGGATTTCCTCAATTTTGTATATAGGTGGATCTTTGTTTGAACGCTGGCAAGCACAAACAGTAAACAACAACAAAATAACACGCAATGGCGGAAACGTCAAATTTAGTTCCAAGTTTGCCGTCTGCCAAGTAAGGTGGCGTGATCTTTACCTAGAGACTAATGCAAGTAATGAAAAAATTACCTTAGAGATCGCGCCACATACGGTGGCAGTTGGAGGCGTCGCCACAGTCGCGTAATTCAGTGTTACCAGTAAACACGCCAAAACTAGCACTCACTGTGCCATACGGCTCGAAACATTATAGGTTTCATTTGTAACGATCTTTGGTTGCAGAGCTATAAACTCAAATAAAACAAATTAATATATCAAAGTCAAAATATGTTTATTATACTATTTCAAACATGATTAATAATTAACGGGACTTATCCTTCTTATTATATATTACATATATTATGTGTTCCTTCACTCTGTCCGCAATAGACCGTTTAGTCTGTTCGACATAGGATTTCCCACAGCTGCAATCAATCTTATACACACCCTTATATCTTATATCATGAGTATAAATCGCGAATCTCTTAAAACTATTATTTCAAACATGGCACTGAGCATTGTCTTTACATATTTTTTACCGAGGTTAGATCAGCGGAGACCCTAGCTTGGAGAAGAACTAACAAGAAACTCCGGAAATCAATTTATTATAATCACCCTTAACAAACATAAAAATTACAAAGAGTGGGCAAAAAACACAACGCTGGTAATACTAAATTTACTTTTCATACAAAATAACACGCAATGGCGGAAACGTCAAATTTAGTTCCAAGTTTGGCTACTGCCACCGTATGTGGCGGGTACTCTAACATTATTATTTTAAACTGACAAGTAAAATTAATTACAAAAGCTTATTTTGACATATGTTTGACACTACCAGTAGCGACATCTATGAACGAATTATAATACTTTTACCATTTACAATACCACTCATATATCCAGTGTTCCCTTCAGACCAACGTCACCACTTTTACCAGAACCACCTCCTCCTGAGGAGTTACCGCGCCAGCTGGATGATGAGGGCGGCGCACATCTCGAAGAACTCCATCGTGTGGTGACCAGACGGGGTAGACGGCGTTTGGGGTAGCGGACTGATGCACTGGAAATTGTAAAATAAAAATCATGATCACAATAAAAATTTTCATTACAATAAAAGGCTAAAATTGCCTTTCTGTGTTTAGTTGTCTATTGGTTACTTGGTTAAATTGACTATTAGTGATTTGGGTGATTTGGCATAACTCGGTCGTTGGGAGATTTACTCTGTATCAATGGTTACAGAGTTCAAACTTCAAAACATTTACCAAAGAAATTAAGTATTCAGATTTATTATTTACGTTTGTGATATGCACCAAAAACAACGGTGAAAAAAAAACATTGCGAGGAAATTAGTACTTGTAAATGGCGTCATGGCTTACCACCTTTTACACTGACTATCTGGTCAACACGTGGGGTTCATGCGGCCATACAACAATTTCCTTCACAATTGCGGTGATAGACATTTGTACTTCTAACTACCACGGAAGGAGTAATGGTCGTGAAAATATTTGTTACAAAATATAACGTGATAAGTCTTGTTTTTTTGTTAAAATTATACTCATTTTAGATAAAAGTTTGTTTTTGAAACACTGTGAGCCAATGCACATAACATCCTGAATGTCAACTTACAGAAATCTAATCCACTTTTCATCATATGAAACCTCTGACTACCTCGTAAGGATTAACAGTCATGTAAGTGTGTCTATACCACGAAACAAATATAAAGAGGACCCGGCGTAAGAAGCGGTCCCCGTTACGCGGTGCGGAGTCCAAATGGCGTGTTTTAATTGGTACGGAGTCTACAAATGTGTAGTAGAAAGAAGATACCTAATTTGATTGGCCGATGCCGTGTTTTGATTGGTTGTAATTTCTCCCCTCCATCCCGCGTACCTCGTTTCACCCCCGCGTAATGCCACGCTAGTTTCCATACAAATATTGCGTTAGGCACACTCCTCTTGTGGCATAACGGCAAAATGTCCGTTGCCAACAAAATATAATAAGACAGGATTCTCCTCTCAGAAAATAACAACTAGTAAATTCGTGTTTCCACCGTAATTTGGGGAAATGTCTACCCATCTCCAAACTGGTGACCCCGACGTGATTGATCTTGATCGTCTTTGTCCGTTTTGTCGATTTCGCTCTCGAATAAGCTGTTTTATTTCGTCTATTTCAGCCTTTAAGGCGTTGAGTTCTTGACCGTTGCGGGACATCGATGCCAAATTTGGCGTGGTAGTTGCTATGTTATTGATTGGAGAATCCTGTCTCATTATGTTTGATTGGCAACGGACATTTTGCCGTTATGCCACACTCTTATTAAGTACTCCATGGTGTATACATACCCGTGGCAGACTGGGGTTGGAGGGCGCGGGCGAGAGGGCCTCGTCGTCGCTGCCCTCCCTCTCCCCGCTGAGGGGACTTGAAGTCCAGCAGGTAGGACTTGTAGTCCACCTGGTACAGCTGCAGCGACATCTTCACGTACTTCTTCGTCAGCGGGTTCAGGGTTCGCACCCTGCTCATTTAAAATGAAATGCTTTTATTCAATATGAGGATCATAAAAATCACTTATTGAAAGTAAAAAAAAACAACATTTCAACAGGAAAAGTTGTCAATAAAATTAGTAAATCTTAAAAAATTAATATAAATCTAATTAAACTATTGGCATTTCGTGAAGCAAAATCCTGCAGAGAAGAAATGCCAAGAAACTCTGCAGACATATTTCAATATAATACAACTTATTTAAATAATCCCTCAGAATGAGACTGCAGCCTAACCAGCAACCAACGAATATTGTGAGCAACATATTATTAATGGAATTAGTATTACACACAAAGCATATCTGATTCCCTGTTGAGGGGTATGCGGTGACCACGGATCCCCATCTATCCCGATCCTGACAAACCACTTTCGCTTCATTGACAATACACATTCAATTAGAATAAAATAGTTAAATTATAAGCATAATAACTACACATATTCACATCTTTACTTCCCTAACGACTATCGATCGCCACCTGGAATGATCCTGACTCTCTTTCTCTCTTGCTTCACTCACACCCATTAACCTTCTCATACATGCTTCACACTACGTACACCACTCTTGAGAAGAATGTTTCCAATATGATCTGTATACGTAAGCAGCCTACCCCGTCCAAGTCTACCTTCCGCATTGGCTCTATAAATTCCATTCGTAACCTTTCATTCGTCCGCTCCATTTTCTCTATCGTCGTCACTATATCTTTCCTCATACCTTTTATTGCCTAATATCGACTACTGATCTTAAACTATTTTATACGATGTTCTATCACCCTTGTTCTGTTACAGCTATTACTACTACGATGATTAATAACTAACGGGACTTATCGTACTTATTTCAACGTAACCGAAACGTCGGGTTAATAAAGGTAATATTATTATATAAAAACTTACGCGATAAGTCCCGTTAGTTATTAATCATGAGTATAAATCGCGAATCTCTTAAAACTATAATTACAACTACGATGTGCTAGCAACCCCTAGTGTGGCGCATACCTGACGTGGAAGGGGTTGATGACCTTCCACTGGTAGTCGAGGGCCTTCATGGCGCGGAACACCTCCAGCATGATGTCGTTGGGCTTGCTCTGCGACCGGATGCCCAGGTGCCACTTCGCCCTGCAAGGTGTAGGAGTGTTAGCACTGTCTACCCTTCATAGGGGAATTGGTGTGATGCGTAGATATCACAAGTATTGTTGTATAAAAGGAATAGTATTAATGGGACTCGAATGGCTTGTTATTTGAGTGTTTCGAGTCATTTTTATATTTCGCTCCCTCGAGTGAAATTTTAGACGTCTCGAGTTACGAGTGACTGAGTTGCGTGAATCTGAGTGACTCTTATGAAAAAAAAAACCACTTGAGTGGACTGAGTGACTCGAGAAAAAAAAGTCACTCGAGTCCCATAACTAACTGGAATAGAATGTATTACAGGATGGTCATTACAGTATTGTGTTACATGTTGAAAACCTGTCTTTGTTTGCCAGTGCGTTATTTAGGCAGAAATGTCGCTACCGTAGCGACCGAGGTTTGACAGCTGAAGTCATTAGAATTTAACCTAATAATACACAATACGAATACGTATTGTCGACTTAAAATAAATACTTCATAGTTATTTATTCAGGTAAATATTGATCGATTCTTTCGTACTCCTGCAAAATCATTAATATTAGCACACTATTATTATTAGTATATGCTCCTTCATATATCATATATTATGGTCTTTTCAAAAACACATAACTTGCACTCTTGAATAAATTGATCACGCGTACCTCTTGACAGGCGTGCCTTTGGGCGCGGTGGCGGAGGCCGAGGGCTGCGGGGTCTCCCTCAGAGGGGCTATGCGCTCGGGATGCTGCCGACCCGCCTCACACACTGCGGGGGGTGAACTGCCTGGAACAAAAAGGGGGTATAAGTTAGTACCTATAGTTGGTTAGGAAATAATAAGTAATAGGTAGTAACGGCGAGGGAAATAATGGTGAGCCTGGAATTTGTAAAAATATAATTTCGATAAAAACATATACTTTAGTCACAGATAATATAATACTACAGCTTTAGTGATCACGAACCCTTGCGGGGTAGTCAATGGTTCGAGTATTCAGCTCAGTAATTACGGAGGTAATATTTCTATGGCAAACATCGCGGCAAACGTAGTATAGGATGCCCCCTTGCCATGTGGATCGATTCCCTTAACAAGGTCCCTGGTAGTGACTGGATGGCCACGAATGATCGTATTTTGTGGTGTACCTTTAAGGAAGGCCTACGTCCAGCAGTGGAATAGTATAAGCTGATTGATTTCTATGGCCATCTCGAATCCTTATGGAATAAGTAATGGTTGCATCCTATCAGTCTGATAGTCGTTATATTCCCGAATTTAATTTCGACGTAGCTCAGTTGTCTTTTTTGTATTTAATTATTTATTCATCGAACACATTTCATTTTGTATGATCCACTGTGTCCTACAGGAAAAGAGGAAGCTTCCTACCTGGGCAGGTGTTCGTCCAGGCCTGACCTGACTTGGAAATTTCTATATATCTTGTTTCCGTTAAATATTTCAATTGCGCGTTCTAGGATATTGAAATTTATAATAATCATTTTTATTTCTTGCTGGCGTCATCTGTGGTAATTAATTATGTTTAACTAATTGCAACTTAGGTATACTTAGGTTTCTCTCTGTCTGTGGCGCTCTAGAGGTCGCCACAATTTTATATAATTACTACTTACTACTACCACTTACTAGGCAAATAGAAGTCCCTTAGGGGCGGGGCGTTCTGGTCGGCTATCCTCCTATTGTCCACCACGAGGCGATAGGCGATGGCCAGCTGCTCGTGGGGGTCCCCGCTCAGGAGCGCCGCGTGGACCTCCGCCTCCCTCGCTCCGAACTTGTCACAGACCTCCTGGATCGCTTCTGTGTCGATCACGCTGCTGTCCTAAAGGGAAGAACTTTATTCAACAAAGACAAACGCGTTCACGACTAACCCTTGCGGGTAGTCAAAGGTTCAGGTTTCCATCTCCGCAATTGCGATGGTAGAAATTCTATGACCACCTCGAAAACACGTGTTAACCAGGGCTCTTACTGAATAAGTTTACTCCACTAATTAACTTTGACAGCCACACAACTGCGTCGCTACTGCGTTACTTCTGCGTCTCGACTGTAAAAGTGGCACTCTGCTAATATTTTGACAGCCACAGTTGTGCCTCAATAGCGAGTCAGTGGTGCTTCAATGGCAACTCAAGTATAGAAATGTCACTAGTGGAGTACCAAATATAAGGCTATTGAACTGACATTGACTGACGTTTAGTTAGTGGAGTAGCTTTTTTGTACTTCAGACGCAGAAGTACTTCAGATGTAGTTCGATAGCGCCTCAGTGGCCAAAATTTGTTAGTGGAGTGCCAAAGTGTCAAATTACGGCCACTGAAGTGCCACAGTATCGATACTGAAGTAATATTGTGACTAAAATGAATTAGTGGAGTAAGGGCCCAGATAGTACTCAATATGACAGGTGGTCAGCCATGTTGCCACTTACAAGTACTAACTTTTACTACTATTTACTACTATTTAAAAGAGACAATCAAAGACTCAGTGACACGTCTATTCATAGCGCCAGTTGTGTTTTAACTATTTATGATATTTATTTAGAAAAAAGTGAAGTGTGAGTGGGGATAATTATACCTAAAGACATTGGATTCCGTGGCTTGTGAATCGCCTACCCTCTTTGCAGCATCACAAAAAGTTTGACTGACGTCCCAGTTAAAGAGGCGGTCCGTCGTGTTGGCGCGAAATTCAAATTACCATATTGGCGGGAATTTTTAAAAATAATTTATATTTGTTTGGTTTTTAATCATGGGAAAGTGCACGGCATGCGGTGGAAATGTGAAGCTTGGAGAGCAGTTGGTGTGTGTAACATGCCAGGGTTGTTACCACTACACCTGCTTGAATATAACTACCCGAGACTACATGGCGCACGGTAGGTCATTGAAGGCTGGGTGGAGGTGTGAAGACTGTGCGAGGGTTACCAGGCGCAAGGGAGACGAGACGCCGGTGCGGGCCTTGCACGAGGTTGCCATGGCGTGCGCTGACGACGACAGTGGCCGTGCGGCTGCCGGGGTTTCCATGGATGCTCCCGCTTCCGTACGTGACATCGCCCAACTGCTGGACGCGAAGTTGGATGAGAAATTGGAGAGGCTTGCGGCCGGTTTTAGGGCTGAGCTACAGACCGCCACCGCCGCCTTCTACGAGGAGCTGAAGGACCTGAGGGCGAGCGTCGCTGCCGTGCGGGAAAGGATGGCCCAATTGGAACAGGAGAACGCGGAGCTTAAGAGGATGCGTGGCGCGGTGGCTGGGTCGGGGGAACTGCTCGAGGCCGTTGCGCAGCTTCGAGCCGACCTCGACGAGCGGGACCAGCAGCTTCTCGCTAATGATGTGGAGATCTCTGGCGTTCCTGAAGTGGAGGGAGAATCTTGCCAGCATATCGCTATCGCTGTGGCTGCAAAGCTGGGACTTACTGTCGATGAGCGCGACGTGGTGACGTGCGCCCGCGTAGGTCCCCGGCGCGTCTCGGTGGTCTCGGCGAGCGGACCACGTCTCCGCCCGCGGCCCCTGGTGCTGCGTCTGGCCCGGCGTGACGTGAGGGATCAGTTCCTCCGGCACGCTCGTGTGCGTCGCGGTGCTACCACGGCGGACATCGGTGGCCTGCCCACACATGAGCCCGTTCGCATTTTTGTGAATGAACGGCTCACAAAACTGAACCGCAGCGTGCTGGGCCGGGCTCGCGAGATGGCGCGCGCTCGTGGATGGCGGTATGTGTGGTCTCGTGAGGGACGTGTTCTGGCGAGACAGGCGGATGGATCCCAGGCATTCCAGCTACGCTCCGTCAGTGATTGCGACCGGGTTTTTGGAGTGTTACCGCCGTCGACCCAGTGAACGAGTGCATTGTGTTGTGTACAATAACTTTATTTTGTTTAAATTGTGGTATGACTGCTGTGTGTTTTTTGTATGATATGTTTACTGTATACTTTCTGCTTGTATTGATTGTGTTTTTCCGGTGTTGTCCTATTTTATTGTATTTTACCTGTGTCTGCGTGCCCATGTATTTCCCAATCACACATATTAAATACACTAGTATGTTAACTTATTATATATTTACAATCTCTATCCTATGTATTTATCATGCATATATTATCTTCCTTATTTGGTATTTTAAGTACATAATATATTTGATATTTTGTTGTGTTTCTGCTGTGACTTTCTTGTTTGTGCTGTACATTGATGTGCGTTTTGCCGTAATGCTCGATGAATAACAAGCATTTAAAAATCTGTTTGATTAATGTGGGCTCACTCGGTACCAGCCATGATGACTTTGTTGGGACGTTCTTGCGAATGGGGCCTGATCTGATTGCAGTGAACGAAACTTGACTCCGCGGGGGGGACGAGGAGCGGGCGCCCCGCTTGCCCGGCTACCGTCTTCGCCACGTTCCACGCCCTCCCTCAGTGAGGACGCGCGGCGGTGGCGTTGCATTCTACGTGCGCCGGGGCCTGCGGGTGCGGGCGCTGCCCCACCCACCTGCGCCGGACGCTGTCGAGCAGATGTGGATCTCTCTCAAGGTCGGACACACCTCAGTCGCGGTGGGCACTGCTTACCGGCCGCCGTGGCTCAGTGCTGACACCTTCCTGGACGCTATGACTGATAGTGTTACTTCTTTGGTGCGCTTTGATAAAATTATTCTTCTGGGCGATTTCAACATAAATGTTTTGGAGGCGCACCACCCTCAGTCGGTCAGGCTGGAGCAGTTTCTGACGCAGATGGGTCTCACTAATATTGTCTCGGATCCTACCCACTTCACGTCCCACTCTGAGACCCTCATCGACTTGATCTGTTCGAATGCCGGCGTTGATAGTGTTAGCGTGGAGCATGTGCCATCGTTGGGTGGGCATGCAGTGGTTTCTGCCTCATTACGGATTAAGCGACCGCGGCTGAGGTCGGTGGTTGTCTTCAGGCGGCCAATCAGGTCTTTGAGTGTTAATGAATTTGACAGTGCGCTGGCGTTGGTGGATTGGGCTGGAATGTCAAGAGAGTCTGACCTGGATGTCCTGGTGAATTCATACTCTGGTGCGATCTTGGGGATATTTGACAGGTTGGCCCCAATTCGCAGGTTCTTTGTTAGTGAAAGGAGCCCGCCCTGGCTCACGAGCAATATTCGAGAAATGATGCGCATCCGCGATAGGCTCCATAATAGGTCACGTAAGTCTGGGTGTCCTGGGGTTGCTGCTGAGTATCGCTCGTTTAGGCGACATGTTAGGATCTGTCTTGCATCTGAAAAAAAGTCATTTTTCAATAATTACATTAATTGCAATATTAAAAACCCTACCAGGCTTCGGAAAAACTTGAGGGCAGTCCTCCCCAACAGGCAAACCGATGAGCTGCCAGAATTTCTCAGTGATCCCGACAGAGTGAACGACTACTTTCTTGACATTCCTATTATCCATTCTGATCCTAGTTCAACTCTTCAGTATGTTGACTCTCTTTGCCATAATCCAAACACTTTCAATCTTAGTCCTGCTAGTGATAATGATCTGTACAAAATAATTAAATCTATCTCCTCCAATGCCGAGGGTAGTGACGGCATAACAATGGATATGGTATTACTCACGCTGCCCACAACTCTTTGTGTAATTAAGTCTATTGTAAATAGGTCTATAGAGTGCTCCTCTTTCCCCTCACGTTGGAGACATGCCTTGGTCAAGGCAATTCCTAAGAGGGCTAACATCAGCAGCATTAAAGACTTGAGGCCCATTAGTATACTGCCATATCTATCCAAGATACTGGAGAAGCACATCTATGCGCAGGTTGCTGCGTTCTGTGAGGGTTCTGGGCTCTTGCCTAAGTACCAGTCTGGTTTCAGAAAGGGTCACAGCACTGCTACTGCGCTGTTGGATGTTGTAGACAACCTGATCACAAATAGGGACGTAGGCTCTGGTTCACTACTTGTCATGCTAGATTTTTCCAGGGCATTTGACTCTTTATGTGTGGACCTCCTTCTTCGGAAGCTATCCATCTATGGCTTCAGTGCTTCTGCTGTGGGATGGTTCCGGAGCTATCTGAAGAATAGGACACAGGTGACGGTTGTGCAGGGCTCGGGGGGTGCTGGTAGGCGTTCTGGTTCAAGGGCAGTGGTCAGGGGGGTTCCACAGGGTTCCATTCTGGGACCACTCCTGTTTTTAATCTACACTGCTGACATCATCAAGTGTCTTAAGCACAGCCAGTTCCATATGTACGCGGATGATCTGCAGGTGTACATAGCTTGTAGTGACTCCTCGTCACTGTTGGCTGTGGAGAAGCTGAATGAGGATCTACATAGGGTTGCGCAGTGGGCTGAAGTAAATTCCTTGGCCCTAAATCCAACAAAATCCACATACATGATGATAGGTACGAGGAGACAGATCCAGAGGATTGAGGGATTGAACCTTAAGGTGGCCATAGGAGGGGAGATTTTGAGGAGGGAGATGCTGGTTAAGAACCTTGGGGTTCTTATAGATCCATCTCTAACGTTTGTTCAGCATGTCTCGGTTCTGGCTCGCAACTGTCTTTACCGCATTAAGTTACTATATAGTATCAGGGAATATTTGAGTGTCAACCTACGTGTGAGTTTGTGTGAAGCGTTGATTCTTTCAAAGGTAAACTATTGTCTGACTGTATTCGGCTCTTGCCTCTTGAAGAGCTCTTTTCGGTTATTGCAGAGAGTGCAAAACGCGTGTGCCCGCTTCTGCTTCAGGATACCGCCTAGAACACATGTCACTCCGTTTATTAACGCTGCGAGTATCCTGAAAATGGAGACTAGGTATAAGTTTCATTTTGCTAATTTGTTGTTTGGGATAATAAGGGGAAGACAGCCAAGTTACCTTTTTGAGAAGCTTACCTGGTATCAGTCGCTTCGTGCCGATATTACGAGGTATAAGTGTCCGCGGTTGGTTATGCCTCCTCATAAAACGGCTGGTTTTTCGGGTTCATTCAAATACATGGCCTACAAAATTTTCAATGACTTGCCACCTCCAATGTGGACTGCCAAATCCAAGGGTATGTTTCGCAAAATGTGCTTTGGGCATATGCTTTCATTGCAGAGAGCAGCTTGTGGTGAACCCGAACCTTAGCGAACAGTTACCGCCGGTTATTATATGTTCTGTACATTCCGTTTCTTTTTAAATTTACGCTTACATTATTATCATTACTGTCCTTCTATGTGTTTTTCTTCTGACATTCATTATACTAACTTTATGAATACCACAGTTTCTTCTCTTAATATCTGTGCCTGCTTCACTTTACACACACACACACACTGCGCTTACACGTTATTTTATTTTTTACCTCATGTGTATTAGTCAATTTTAATATTTTGTCATTTTATGTATAGAGTGTGAATGTGTATTGATATATGTATACAGTATTATATCTATTTATCTTTATCTTATTATCTTAGTTATAGCCCCTGATTATATATGTATATTATATGTTTAATTTGTAAAAGGAATCCGTTTGCGTGACGTGTCGGGGTCTGTCATAACATCAGTGCTGGCAGATTGGGCTTCCCTCTCTGCTAGCAAGTAACTGAGACGGATCCCTTTCGCAGGGGCCCGGGGCCAGCATATGGCGCCTCTCAAATTGTTATGTTCCGTTTTGTTTCTGTCGTCGTTGGTCTTGTGCCTTTGTGAATAAAGTGAATTTTATTTTATTTTATTTTATTTATTATGTAGGTTTCGTGACGATGTTTTCCCTCACCGTATAATTCGATGCTTTTCGTAAATGTGTATTTATTACGGAACTTATTCAGTGAACACATATATGACAAACAGAATGACGAGACACGTAAGTAGTACCGAAAATAAAGATGACAGAAAGGAAGTGAATGTATTATGTACTTATAGATCTTAAGAAAGGGCTGTAGTGTATGAAATATGGTGAAAACTGTTTTAACATTTATCTTACACCCATTTACGTATCCTTTGATTTCCTTTGGAAGCGCGAACGGTTAACCATCACAACGTTAATTGTGAGGTCCCGTTCGAATTCCAGTGGAAGCAGATTAAGGAACTAAGCTTTCTATTTGCTGTCCAGTGCGGTCGTTGATTACAAATGCTAAAAATGTATTTCCCTACAACAAGTATCTATTTCCTAAATATGCTTTGGCTAGTACCCTTAACAGAAGTCTTAAATATGCATAGCGAGGAACTAGTTCAATTCATGTAACAGTGTCCTACAATATTATATTAGAACAATTTACTATCCCTCCACTACACATATGTAGGTCCCCATTACAGTGCAATTTACTGTTCCTCCACTACAAATAGATACAGGTCTAATAAAGTAAACTACTAACCTGTTCAACCGGCGACGGAAACAAATACGCCGGCAGGTCCTTGAGGAACCATTCATGCTTCTTCACATCCTCAATAGTCGCTCTCTTCATGGGGTCCACCTGCAGCATCATGCACAGGAGGCTCACCACTCCTTTGTTCAGGTACTCCGGAATTGGGAAGATCCCAGCCTTGATCTTCCTGAAGAGTGTGGGCACGTGTTCGTCGTCAAACGGCAGGGTGCCGCAGAGCAGGGCGTATAGGATCACGCCGCACGACCATACATCTACTTCCGGGCCGGCGTATAGCTTTCCGGATATTACCTGGAAATTAAATAGATTATAACATTGGATATATAAATTTCGTTCTAAGGATCTCGGCTGTTCCAAACCAAAACCTAAAAAAAGGCATTTAGTTTTCAAATCTGTTTTTCTTCGATCTTTATTAATTTATTATAAAACTGGCTCTAACGCATACAGAACTAAAGTTTATACTTGTCACTTTTATTACATTATAATTTTTACTTTTTGATAGGCACATAATTTAGCTTGATATGTAAATTTTTCTTGATGATCTGGATGGGTCAATGCAATGGCATATGGTAACTTTGGTAAGGCATAGCAATGTACGTACGTAACCGCCCTTCCACTTCACTCACATATACTCCTTTTGTCAATCTACTATCATTCATCTGCATAACATGTCCAAACCATCAATGCATGACCTTTTCAATCTTAGTCACTACATCTTACAAGTTTTACACTACTGATTGTAATTAATAACTGACGGGACTTATCGCGTAGTTTTTATATAATACGCGATAAGTCCCGTTTATTATTAATCATGAGTATAAATCACGAATCTCTTAAAACTATAACTAGTGATTGTATCTTAATAGGCCCATACCTCTGGTGCAGCATAGTTGGGGGACCCACAGGAGGTCCTGAGGAACTCCCCATCCATCATCATGTTGGAGAGGCCAAAGTCCGCTATCTTCACGTGCATGTTGTGGTCCAGCAACAGGTTTTCTGGCTTCAGGTCTCTGGAAAACGCAAGGAATAGTAGAGGTTGACAGATCTTAAGATACATTATTATGTTGTAATATATGTAACCAAAGAAATATTTTAACACCAGTGAATGCTTCAACAAGACATACAGTAAGTTATATCCTTGTAACAATTTACTAAACTAAGCAATTTGTTTATGTTACAAGTTTGGTATATATTAAGAAACTAAGGATAAAAAAGAACTAGTTTCTCTTTAAGCTAAGCTATTGCCTTACATTAGCTGACAAGTTTGTGAGGAGAGGATATAATACAGAAAATTAGTGACTAATTGCATTCCCATAGATTCATCTACAGTACCTTGTCACTCATACAACATAAAAAGACAGTAAGCATTTTATTCACATCACATCCCAGACTTTAGAAAGAAAGAATCTTTATTCGTAAAACAAGCATTTTTACAACCATACATATGAACTATCAATGACATTAAGTTAGTTCCAACATGTTTAGCCTCCATGTGTAGGTCTACAAATACTTTAGAATCACAAAAATGAAGCGGGTACATGCTCATCTTATCACACCATACATACCTATGCACAATCATGTGGCGGTGACAATAGTCCACTCCGGAGATGATCTGCTGGAAGAACCTCCTCGCTTCGTGTTCTTGCAGCTTCCCTCGCTTCACTATGTAGTCAAAGAGCTCCCCACCCGACACGTATTCCATTATCATGAATATGTCAGTGGGGGTGGATATTACCTGGAATAGGGAATGGGTTATTGTGTTTTGTTATAAAGATATTAATTTATCTGAATATCGTCTCTTAGCTTACAACACCGCTTAAGTCATTTTTACCAACTATACAGGAGACGAAAAAAACTGTGCTGTGTTGCGACGCCAACCGACTTGAGTGCCGTCACTATTTTTTGAATTACGACTTCTGAAAGGCTGTAATCTATTTCATGAGACCAATAGTTCGATGCGCAATGAGCAGCTTCATCCGATGGCATTAAAAAGTAAAAACCGCCAATTTTCTGCTTGAGCGGTGCTGTTAGCTAGGGTACGATATGTGTGACTACTGAACTATTAGGCAAAATGACCAAGAGATATATATTATGTTGAAGGTTCTATCTTTTAGGGTGACATTAGAAGTACCTAGAACTACCGAATGTGTAAGAGGAAGTGTATGAGTGTCAATTAAACAAAACTGGTTTGTCAGGATTGGAACAGATGGGGATCCGTGATCTCTGCCTACCCCTCTACAGGGCATCAGGCAGGACATGTTTGCATGTATGTTCTATCCATCCTTTGATAAAGCAATGGATATGAGTTATGTATATTATGGTGAGCTAAATCATTGTCAGTGCCTGCAAATAGGGATACAGCTAACCTAGATAAAAATCACCTATTTTTCTAAACAGAATTTTATGTGAATATGTGTTTCATACAGTAGTAGATCAGTTATCAAACCTCTTTTTACACCAAAGGGGTTAACGGTTATTATGCACTGAAAACCAGTTTGTAATTATGCTGGCAAACAATGATGTAATCATAACAAATCGTTATATAGTTTTGAATACACTTACAACAAATTAATAGTGTGTAGTAAACATTTGACATTTAAATTAAACAAAAACAAAACTCAAGGTCAGTAATAAGGTCTCATAAAATAATGGAGGTTAGATTTATGATAGTGACTGTTTGGTTTACGGGGATGTAAACTAGCTTACCTGATACAGCTTAATAATATGAGGATGTCTGAACAATTTAAGATTTTGAATTTCACGACGAATTTTCCCAACAACATCGAGGGATTTTATCTTCTGTCGGTTCAGGATTTTCACCGCTACCTTGTGCTTCGTCACCTGATGCTCCCCAATCTTCACTTTGCCGAAGGTTCCCACACCTAGGGTGGCGCCAAGGGTATAGTGACCAATCTTCACTATAGGCTGGGCCCCACTCGCGACTGCTGGTTTGTCCGACATCTTCAAAAGTACTGATTATAATACGTAACTAGACTGATAAATCTAAAGCTTTTACATCACTTAAGCATCAACAATCTTCAAGGTTCGTAGTTATTGGTAGATAAAATGAAAAATTAGATTTCTTACACCGATTGAGCGAGAAATTGTGCACAATTTGTAAATAAAATTGACGTCTCATTGACAAACTGAAATGTCTGTGAGTTTGAGGATATAATGATACTCTCTCTCGATTGTGCTCTTCATTGTCGGATATAACGTCCGTACAGTTCTTTGAGATCTTCTTCCATCCACTCACTATTGTACTTCTTGTATTGTATAGATTTCATGGACTCACTGACAGTCAAGCTAGTAATACTCCAAATTTTTTCAGCCTAGTGTATTTATTAGGTTATGCACTCAAGATCTGCAATTTAGCATTGTACATATAAATGAAATAATTCGGGTGTCACTCTTTTAACGATTTGATCTAGTGTATCTGTGATCTAATAGTAATCTTACGATAATTGAGAATCTTAATGCTGAATAGTATGAATGTATAATAATATCTATCAGAATGTTATACACAGTATCTATCATAATGCGGCGGTGTTTCATCTAGTACATTAGTAGTCATAGTAGTTAAGTTTGTAAAAAACCTGATTTCCTAATTTATTTGTTTTAATGACTTAACAAAGTAAAATTAGTTAATGCACTTTTTCGATGCTATAATATATTCGTTTCTACCGGCCAACGTCTTCCTATATAGACCATTAAATATTAAGAAAAAAATCGAAGAGAAAAGTCAAAATGATCAGTCAGTCAGTTGTCACATTGCATCCATTTCGCCTTGTGCGGGAGCGATTATCGATATTTGTTTTTATGTGTATTTTCATGTATTTTTGAATTATTCCCCTGAATATTGCATTTCTATCAACATGGATAGTTGTGGAATTTGCGGCAAACAGTGTGATGTAAGTACCTTGTCTGTTCACGTCCTTTGGTGCTCGCGGTCGCAGCCGCTGTTAGTACTTTTTGTTTTTATTTCATGTTTGTTCCCAAAATATCGCAGTAAAGAGTGTTTTGTAGATATGCTGTCGTTCTTCGTTTAATGGAGCTGGTTTTACGATAGTGTAATCGCTGCAGATAGGTTTTTTCACATCTATTTGGTCTGTTAGACATGGTGTTCTTTTTTTTGTTTATTTGTACGCTCTTTTTGTGTTATTTTTTGTCTGCCTTCGCCGAACACTAATATTACTTGCAACAACAAAGGCGTAAGGTCGAGTTATCCAAAATTTCCATTAATTTCTTTCTACTTAAAAATCTGTTTCAAAACCATGTGTTTTTAACTAGTAGCTTATAAGTAAATAACAACAGTACCTAGGTACTGTTGTTATTTATATTATTACTCTGGAGTACAAAAAGATTCTAAAGTTATTGTTACTTAGTAGGCATATTAGTGATAATCCAAACCCATATCAGGGGTCAATATTTGAATAGGCTATTTGACACTATTAAAAATATGTTACTAAATGTGGTCATCCTATTAGATAATAATATAAAAAACTATATTTAGCTCTATTTTATCTGAAAATATTTATTGAATTTGCAAATAAACATAATAAATTCATATATTTTTTTGAATTTCTTCCTTCACAAGAACGCTCTGTGATTTGCTACGCCTCGCGTGACGTCACACGCAAGTAAACATTGTTTATTGTTATGCACTTAGTGTGATTTTATCGTATTCCCATCGTTTCTTGTACTATACTTAAAGGTGTTTAAAGCCTCTGTCAGCTAGGATAATAGTGCCCTGTTTCAATTCATCTAAAAATTTGCAGTTTTCTACTACTGTTTACTTGCCTGTGACGTCACGCAGATGATATTATGGCGTCCGCCATTACAGAAACAGCGTTTTTAGCGCGAATATTGTAATTTAAATTTTAACTCAATATTTTAAGGAAAATACTGCAAAATTTGCAGAAATATACATGTGGTGTATTAATCATATACCAACGAATAATTTGAAACAATTTTTCAAAATCAGTCAAATAGCCTATTGGGTTCGCCGGTAGTACAGTATGCTTAAAAGATAACCTATTGCCTAATAGAGTCTATATACCCCTAGTCCCTTAGTTGCCTCCTACAACATTCAGGGAAGAATGGCAGCAGACTAGCATTAGACATTATTTATTTTTCAGTACATATTGCACATCCGCTAATATAGTGTTATAAATCAAAATCTTTCAAATTTTAAAAAAGTAAGCCACTGTTGTTAAAATTTCATGTATTTTATTCTACAAAAACACCACATTTCTAGTTCCACAAAAAACCCTCCAAATGGCGTTGTGATGGTATAATATTATAGAAGATTGTCCCCCGCCCTTCCTCAAACAGTGTTACATTTTGCTTTGTGCAAGCAACAACTCGAAAAGTTACAGTGTTTTTCCTACCTATTTATCGTACAAGACAATCATAAGTCAAAATATAGAAAAATCTATGCAAAAAATATTAGACATTTTGTCATAATTTAGTGTTATGACTCAAAATTGTTAACCTCTTTCTTTTCTAAAAAAGTGTCATAAATGTAGTTTAGACGGCTTTTTATTTAATTTATTATTAAAAACTAAAGAGTACGTTAAAAACTGATTCTAGTAATGTAAGGCAAGTTACTGGTTAATAAAGATTTATATTATAAATAACTAGTTTTTTTTTTTCAAAAACGTTTTTGCCTGTACTGAAAAAACATGATTTTTGAGTTATGATAGTATTTTAGCGGGTGTGCGATATAACTAAAACACATTTAACAGTACTGGTCATTTTCAAAATATGTCACATGTGTTATTTGAGAAGGCAAAACAGGGAATTGAATAGAATTCTGTATGGTAGGACTTTAGGAATTTATGAAATCATAATGGAAGGCAGGGTATTAAGAGCATTTATGTAACAATATGAGACATGAGTGTGTTGTATAGAAATGGAAGATCTTGTAGTCAGATGTTCAGGTTTTCATCTCCGCAATTGCGAATATAGTTTCAATTCTATGGCCACCCCAAACCTATTTGTTGACCAGATAGTCAGTACTCAATGTGACAGGTGGTAAGCCATGTCGCCATTCACAAGCACTGACTATTACCAGTTTGGAGAACGATGTATTCTCTCACCCTAATGTTAAATGTATTGGTGTAAGCTCAAGCGGGATTTGAATCCTGTATCCACTGATTCAAAGTCAAGCCCCAAACAACTGAGCTCGTATTAATAATCTCTTACTACTCCATTTGGACATAGAGGTGTGTGTGTATGTGATAGTAATCAAGTTTGCATTCGTGCATATTTACGTGTTAGATAGTTATTAATTTCGTCCAAGGAACTCTTAATTAATATTGCATAATTGAATAGTGTTCTTATCATGTTCTTAAGAGTCTATTAAGCCATGTAGAAAGAGTTGTAGCATGATTGCATTAAATATAGTAAATGTGTGTCTATTGTACTATGTATTAATTGTCTTTAAGATTATACATATACATTCATGTCCTTTAATTCCTTTTGGGTTTGGACAGAACCTTAGTGATGTAATATCTCCTAGGTCAATTTTTAGCCTGAATATTGGTTGAGATATCATAATAGAACATTGGTGACAGGTTGCTAGGCCATCGCTCAATAGATTCTATTTACCACTAGACCCTTAGTCACCTCCTAAGACATGCTGGAAGTTTGGCATTCTTTTTACGTCCCAGACTAGCACAGGCCTAAACTGTGCTAAATGACTAGTACTGTATAGTCCATGTATTTCCATAAGTCATATGAACCAGTACTTGTGTATTTACTAAAGAAGCTAGTTTTAAATTACCTTACTTTTATTAACTAACTAAGATGATCTATGAACCAAGAAGATGAATTTTGTGATTAAATGGTTATAACATTTTAATGCTTGTTGTTTCCAGAGTTTGTATGAGGCGGGAGGGCAGTTGCTGACATGCAACAAATGCCAGGCTCTGGTCCCGGAAATCACTATTGAAGGAGATGATGTGCAACAGACTGTTATTATTGGAGAGGTAAACATATTCAAACTGTAGGAACTGCAGGGACAAACAAGATTTGTATGTATACAAAAACACTTGACTGGTTTATTTCAAGTTGTTGTGGCCCCTGGATATGATTTAGCTAGCTATTATTTGTTAGTAGGCTGTCAGGTGACTGAGTATATGCAAGGAATTTTAATGACATTTTATAAGTATAACCTGGTAGCCCTTTAGTCCTATCACAAAAAAAATCTACAAGTAATAGAATTTTGTAATCTATCTGTGATGATATGCCAGCAAAATGGTTGTAGTTTCCTGTGGGAGATATGCGTATACTTTTAGGAGTTAAAAACATTTCAGAATATAAAAGTTAACTGCCTGAGATTATTAATATTGTATATAAATACCATCGCAACCTCAACAGTTAACTAAAAGTGGAGATAATTATTCTTTAAGGTTCTATCTACTGCAAAAGAGATTGAGGTCAATATAAATGCCAGTGAGGGAAAACATCGTGAGGAAACCTACCTATCCCTCAGGATAGGTAATAGTCATTGCCTATATACTGCGATACGGTTCACTACCTATCACGTTGGGTGCTGTCTATCTAGTGATACGCGGACTTCGAATGACCCATACCTAACATGCCTCCAAAATTTCAGAGATGGGCACTCAAGTCTTTGATTACCATGCCTTAATAAAAAAGTGAGTGTGTATATACAAGTCCTGAAGCGTATGTATGTATATACATTCGACGTATCTCAGTTGTTTGGGGCTTGGGTCTGTATCAGTGGGTGCAAGGTACAATAAGTAGTATACCTAACACAAAAAATATGTAATAAAACTGCATACTCTATCTGTGATGAAGTGGTTTCATTGCGACTAGTGTTTATGTTTGGGAGTGTACACATTCCAAGATTGAGGTCAATGTAAATGCCCCGGTATGCATTGCAGGATTCGGAGGAGGCGGTAGACATGTCAGAGACAGAGAAGCTCAAGTGCCACATCTGTGAGAAGACGTTTGAGCGGCAGCTGCAGCTCAACAACCACGTCAAGAACCACATGGCCGAGCGACGGTTCGCCTGCACCTATTGCGGGAAAGGTGAGTGTACCTACTACCTGTAGGGGTAGTATACCATCCAATTCAGACAAAACAGTTTAGCTTTATAACACTCATATACACTCAACACGGTTAAGTATTACTATAGTCTATTCGCGTTAAGTAAATAGTGACGTCATGATAATCAGAGGTCAAACTGACCAATGAGACGTGAATAAATGAGAAAAGAAGTCACATTGACCAATAACAGACAACCCCCTATAAAATCTCATTGGTTAAATCATGGAGACCTTGATGACGTCACTATTTTCTTAAAGCGAATATACTATAACATCATCCATTTTCAGTCTATTTTTCGTCTATCTGACTATCATATCTTATTGGTGTGACACCTACATTATCACTCTTCTGCTTCACTCACATATATTATCCCTTGTCAATCTACTATCATTCATTGAAGGATGCCCTTTTCAATTTTAGCCACTACATCTTTCAAACCGCAACCTTCCCTTATCACACTTTTTTTAATTCTAACATTTAATGTCACTCCTAACATGCTTCTAAATAACTTCACTTCAACTATCCTACAATGACGTGATATTTGAAAACAGTGACTCCAGCCAAGTTGAAATAGTTGTTCTAGTTGAATCCTCATTATTATTGGGCATGGTAAGTGCCTGAGCATTGAAACGTTTGCTTAGGGTTAGAATTATTTCTAGGTTGTACTTAGATTAAGTATGTAATTGCTCTCTCTCTCTGTAGTTGGTCCCTCCCTTAGGATCGCGGTCAGCACCAGGGTTGCAGCTGGAGTGTATGATCTGCTCCTACTTGTATCTGTCCAGGGTCCTTACTCCACTAATGCATTTTAGGCACAATATTACTTCAGTAGCGATACAGTAATACTTAAGAGGCCGTAATTTGATATATTGGTACTCCACTATGTGCCAAAGTGTCAAATTACGGCCTCTGAAGTAATATTGTGCCTAAAGTGCATTAGTGGAGTAAGGCCCCAGCACATCTCGCGCGGTAGAATTGTAGTCACAGTCAGTATGAAACTCATTTTTCCTAGCTAAATCGTATAGCTCGCGCCTCTTAATTTGTCGATGAAGTTCGGCATGTTAAAAAGGCGCTAGAGGTCGCCTTACACCCGTTCTATATTGGATTATTGTTGACAAGACTATTTTGATGGCGTCATTGTCTTTTCCAAGGGCTTTTTGTATATAAATGATTGAAGATTGAGATAATGACTCGTGTTTCTATTCCAGCGTTCACGCAGTCGAACAACCTGCGCGCGCACCTCCGCATCCACACGAACGAGCGCCCCTACAAGTGCAAAGTGTGCGACAAGGCTTTCACGCAGGTGGGAAAGACCCTATATGAATGCATCATTTCTAAAAGGGCACATGTCACATTGTATTTAATGGTCACATGTGCCCTTTTGGATATTATTCTTAGAATAGTCTTGGATTTGAGCTAATAATGCCATTATGTTTGGTTAGAGTTAATTTTGTGGGCCGTTTAGTATGTAATTTAGAATATAGGCTAGCAACACACATATTTATTTACGTCCTTAAATCCCTTTCATGGTAGACAGAATCTCGGAAATATGACCATATTTACCAATATTGGGGTTGTGACGTCATATTGAACATTGGTAACAGGTCGCTAGCCCATCGCCCAATTCAATTCCATTGTCCCCTAGTACCTTAGTCGCCTCCTATGATATTGCAAATAAACGGCAGCTAGTTAGCTTTCTTTAAGTCCCAGATAGCCCGGGCCCACTAGATCGCTACTACAAACTAGGGATAGGCTAGCAACATGCCACCAATACTTTATATCAATGCCATTACGACACCAATCATTTTGCCCAAACCGTCCAATTCCAAGATATTATATTTCTGACGTTGTGTCAACCTTGAAAAGGATTAAGAAATGTGATTTAACATGCATGCATGGTTCTTGTATACCATAGTATAATACTTACGTGAGTCTATAAAAAAGCCGGGTAATACATACATACACATCACGCCTGATTCCCTTTAGAGGGGGATCCTGACAGACCACTTTCGCTTCATTGACATTCATACATCCTCTCATACACTCTCGGCGGTTATAGATACTCCTAACGTCAACTTTTTTCAATATAGCGTCTATCTGACTGTTACACGTCTTATTGTGATGATACTGTGTAAATATAGAGGCATAATAATAAGCAAATACATATATAATACCTTCCCAGGTAACGAACCTAAACAACCACCTGCGCCTGCATACTGGCGAGCGGCCGTTCGTGTGCGAACAGCCAGGCTGCGGCAAGGCCTACGCCCAGGTCACCAACCTCAACCAGCACCGGAAGAAGCACCTTAGAGACAACAACTGCTACGCCACCGACCATCTGGTCGCCATTGAGGATGTCTCCACGGGTAATTATGATGCTTCATGATTATTAATTTTTATTTAGAGTTCTGAAGAGATAAATTATTTATATTAAACTAGTGACCCGCTCCGGCTTCGCACGGGTATAAAATATAAGCCTAATCTATTATTTAGTGGATGTTATTATACATATAAACCTTCCTCTTGAATCACTATCTATTAAAAAAACCTTATCAAAATCCGTTGCGTAGTTTCAAAGATTTAAGCATACAAAGGGACATAGGGGCAGAGAAAGCGACTTTGCTTTATACTATGTAGTGATACCTACGTATTCCGTTCCAGCGGAGGGTGACATGCGCTGCGTGTTCCCATGGTGCGCGAGGACCTTCCACTCGAGGGCTGAGAAGGCGGCGCATCTGCTCAGGGAACACCAGCTGAGGTTACTGCGCTTGGATGATAAGAAGCGGAGGGGACGGCCCAGGAAGGTAGGACCTCTTGCTATTGGACATACATACTCGCTCTGTAGTTGGTCTCTCATGTCTATAGATTGTAGTCAGCGTAAGGGGCGCTTGAGTGTATGATCTGCATGCAGTTATATAGAATATATATGCCTATATATTATATCGATTGTATTAATTGTAATACAAATCTAATACTAAGACTTGACTCTCTTTTTAAGCACTGCAGTACCGTATTCTTAATTCGAAGCTGAGTCATATAATATATAAGCATATGACTACATAATTATATGACTCAGCTACGAATTAAGACTCTTATATTCCAGTGCTTAAAAAGAGAGTAAAATTTTAGTATGGGATTTGTATATTAACAATGATCGTTTACTAATTTATTTACGTAGAAGAGTAGTATTAAGTTAAGCGTTGAATCTATCTATATATCTATATATGATCTAATATGATTGATTTGGTTGCAGCTCCACAACGCCGTGATCATGGACCCCCCTCAGCACGAGCTCCGATGAAACCTTCGAGGTGGAAGTGAGTCTTTAACAAGCCATTGTTGTATATAGATACTTAAGCTATTGTTATATATAGATAGATAGTTACACATACAATATAACGGTGAGGGAAAACATCGTGAGGAAACCTGCCTATCCCTCAGGATAGGTAATAGTCATTGCCTATATACGGCGATACGGTTCACTACCGTTACGTTGGGAGCTGTCTATCTAGTGATACACGGGCTTCGAATGACCCATACCTAACATGCCTTTAAATTTCGGAGATGGGCAGTCAAGCCTCTGACTACCCCGCCATAATAAAAAAAGGGAGTGTATACACAAGTCGTGAAGCGTATGTATGTACACAAAATATACATACATACATATTCTTCCCTACCATAACGGTTTTGTAGAAGGCTTGAATAACATTTGTTAGCAGTATGAATGCTTTGGCAAATCAATACCAACGTTTTCTGTATCACTCAATATGATAGCAGGTATGCTCACGATGTTCTTCCTTACCCAACCTTGTAAATTATAATTCAATTAATAGGAAATATTACGGAGCAAAATTTTTATTAAGTTTACGATATTTGATTGATTAATATGATATATTCAATTTTATACTTATTCTCGTTCTACTATGCAATTACGTTACAATAAAAGAGAGTTAAAGTATGTAAAAACAGTTTATTATACTAAGGTTTACCTATGTATATAATGAGATTATAATCTGTCATAGTGAGTTGATAAATGGTTTTCGTTGCTTTCCAGGTGGAGATCCCAAGCAAATCTAGATTTATGCCCAAAGTAGAGTACACGTTCGTCCAAGAATAAAATGCACAACATCTGTATTTGTACATTATTGAGCTTAGAAAAAAGACCCTTATGCCTCTAATCATAAGGCTGAAGGGCCTATGTTGATTATAGAATCATGCTGAAAATCAATATACTTATACTATACGTCTTTACCTTAAGGGATGGATGAATAGATGAAGATAAACGCGTTCACGACCATTAACCCATGCGGGGAAGTCAGAGGTTCAGGTATCCATCTCCGCAATCGTGGAAGTAGTAATTCTATGGCTACATCGAACCCACGTGTTGACCAGATAGTTAGTACTCAATGTGACAGGTGGTAAGCTATGTCGCCATTTACAAGCACTAACTATAGATAGATGGAATCACGGAAATAATTTATTACATACACAGGTCACATTATGTATGATTATCAGGGTTGTTTTGGAATTAATATGGCAATGAAAGTGGCTAAAAATCTGTATGTAATGTAATTCCATCGCATTGTATAGATTCTACACATACTCTTAGGGTAATAGACGTGATTGTATGAAAATTGCATTTGGAATGTATATGTCGTTTTTCTAAGCTCAAAATGCAACAATAATAAGTTTAAAATAGCAATTCTCTGTAAATATTTCACCGTTACTTACACTATTTACGTTAAAATACAACAATTGATGTAATGCATCTAATTATATTAAAATATTTCAGTAGTATATAACGAATTTTGCAAAAATAATGATCAAATATTTAGTTTTTGTAATAAATAGTATTTTAATAGGTTTAGTTGGAATATATAGAAAGATAATCTACAAATACATGATTGTACACTTCTTTTTCTATGTTGCACAAAATAATGAATATAATTATTTTAATCAACATAATAACAGGTACTACATAGTTTCATAGCATTGTAATGAAATCTAATTATGTGTGATTTACACGAACAAATCCTTTCATGGAACAAATGAGTAATTATAGCATCTTTCAGCCATTATGTTTCAAGAAAGAGAGCCCTATATGTAAAACTTGTCTAAAGTTGTTACTATACATTATGTAAATATGTTTCCAGCCCACATCGCAATTTGAAACCCGTAAAAGTTACGTTTATGAATTCGATTTCATGTTATTTCTTTTTAACCTTCCAATAAGTCCTTGTAAGATTAGTTGTAGTGTTATGTATTTTAATGCTTTTTATATAAGGTGCTTACATAGTTGGCCAATTAAGATTGTGACGTTTATCTCAGAAGAAATAATAATATCTTTCCACCATATAATGACTTTTCACCTATCGCGGTTTTTCCTATGTATCTTAATTATAATAATAGTTTCATTTTCAAACTGTAAGATCATATATAGAACAAATACATATTACAATTCTATTATTTTCTCAGAAAACTTAAATTTGGTCCTTCAAGCCGTATGAACAGATACATGTATAATAAACAGCTTCAGTTCTGATTGTCTGACCGTGTAAGCAGCCTTTAGGTTAAGGTGTATGTTCCTACGAGGCGAGTGAATCTAGATGCATATACTCAGTGTGAATGCGTGTGTAGCCCTTCCTTGTATGTACCGATTAATAAAACGCATTAAGTAAGTTTATTAAAGCCTTTTATTTCCATTTTTCTACGGTGAAGAAAAACATCGTGGGGATATCTGCCTATTACACGGTATGGTGGTGATATTCAATAGTCTGTGTCTAGATTTGGTTTGACTATTCTTGTGAAAGGTTTGAGGTGGTGACATTCCATGTGCCTACACGTGCCTAAATCACACTAAAAGCTTTGTAATCTAAACCTATTCATCTAAAAAGAATCGTTAAGAATTAACTACTACATGTCCTCTTTCCTTCTCCCTTTTATGAACCAAAATCTCAATCACCAAGAGCAGTATAGAGGCCGCTAGCAGCGCGGCGCTAGGCACGAGGCCTGGGGCGACATCTGTGATCCGTACGGGCGTAAACACTGCGGCTCCAGCGCCGGCTGCGCATCGAACTTGACCTGGTACTACGCGGAGACTTGACCTGGCCTGAACTCCGCTCTCTATTATACGTATGACTCTAGGAAAGACAAATTAGGACCTGTTTAATTAGACGTTAAGTAAACTAAAACTAAAAGACTAAAAGAGGATAAAATGTTAGAAACTTCATGCGGTGTTTTAAATGTCCGTTCAAAGAAATTTCCCTCAAGGATTTTGACTAAGTACGAACATTTGTCTCATTCTATTCTCAACACTAGGTCCTATTCTTCTCTCCTAAACAAAATGTGACGTAAGTTTCTTGGGATCTATCTGTTCTGTCTCTGCGTCTTATCTAGTTTAACTAATAACCCTGGGTATGATAACCAAATTTAAGAAGTTGCAGAAATTTACTAAGTTGTTCTAGTTGACGAAGAAGCTAGATGTCGCTACTGGTTCAATTTTAAACTACCCTACATTTTCCTTACCCAATCCTCAACGTTTCGCGAAGTGGCGATTTTCTAGTCAGGGCCACGTATGGATAGACGAATTCCGTGTACTTGATTGTGCCGAGATTGCATTTTTCCTCCTCAAAGAACGTTCCTTTGATCTCGTCGTTGCCTGCTGTTGGCTCCACTTGGAAAGCGTACATACCCTAGGCAATGGAAAAATAAAAACGTTCATACTCCATTCACTAATTTATAATATCGGTCTGTACTAATATGGAATAACATCGTATTAGGGGCCCAAGTCTACTAATGCATTTAAACACAATCGCAGTTCAATACCGCTTTAGTAATAATGTGAAGATCCTAGTGGATTAGCGAAAGTGACAAATTTCGCTTTAAAAATGGCGACATTTGCCACTTTTGCTATTCCATGAGCAATTTCACACTGTTACCTACTGAAGTGATTTTGAACTAATATTTTGCAAAAAGCATTTGTGTACTTGGGCACCAGATGTGATATCCAATGATGGTTTAAAATCTCGCTTCTTATATCATTTTTAGTCCACTTAAAGACTACGTCTATCAATTGAGGGTAATTACCAAGAGTAAAATTCCTTATACTATGTCCTCAGATACAAGTTACTTGTCACATGTTACAAAATATTTAGAGGCTGTACACGTGTGTATACCTGTCGAACTTTCCGGATGCCATCTGGGACGGAGAGGAAGAAGCCCTCTCCTTGGGGAACTCCCTTCTTCAGCCACAGGGCTCGGTGGACTGGCCGGTTCTCGTGCTACGAACAGATAACACATCTAATGAGATCTGGCACTTAACGAGAGACGGATAATAGATTTATGAAAGATTCTACCAGATAGACGTCTGTCACTATATAAATGAAAATTTCAATGTCTCTACCAGCAACACACAGAGACAAAAAACTACTTTAGAGTAAGTAACCTGTCACAATCATCTTGATAGATATGCTAAAGATGACCCAGAATAAGTCTTCCTGGTTCCGTTAACTTTAAAAGATGGTCTAAGATGTCTCCGGTCTTGAGTGATGTAAGTGTGTGGAAGATACACAACTATTGTCTTACCAGAAACATCTCCCTGTTATAAACAACATCCTGTGCCCCTATCTGCAAGGGAGAGTTGAGCAGCGCTTCCACGCTGGTGATGTCGTTGGACGCGGACTGCAGCAGCGCCACCACGTTGGCAGAGTACGAGGTGAAGAGAAACATGAATGACAGAAGACCTACTAGAAGGATCTGGCGACCTGGTACATAAACAAAGAGTGAAAGGTGGTTAACGATACTTAATATGTAATACATAATTTACAGTCGCCGACGGTGAGGGAAAACATCGTGAGGAAACCTGCCTATCCCTCAGGATAGGTAATGTCAGTGCCTATTGGGTGCTGTCTATGTAGTGATACGCGGGCTTCGAATGACCCATACCTTACATGCCTTCGAAATTTCGGAGATGGGCATTCAAGCCTCTGACTACCCCGCCATAGTAAAAAAGGGAGTGTGTATACACAAGTCGTGAAGCATATGTTTTTTTTAAATGTCAGAGCCCACCAGAGTGAAAAAAAAGGAGCAACGGGTGAAAAGGAATGTCAGAATGCCCTACCCGTGTTTCGTATTCTTTATTTGAAGTCAAGTTAACTTACTGCCAGTGATTTGGCAGATATATTTTATTTGTAAATATATTTAGCTTTAAGATTTTATTTCATAATTATCAGTTTATTTTCAACTTTATTTATCTAGATATTATTTTGATTTATTACCTCATGTAAATATTGTTTGATAATTTAATAAATTGATCTATCATATTTATTTTTATATTTCATGTGTCTTTTGAGTTAACTTTTTTTTTCTAGTTTTTTTGTTTTTAGTCTATAGTCCCTGAAAGGATGCAAGGAAAGGTTACAAAAACGTATTCATTACATCTAGATGAAAGAAAAAGTCTTGAAGATAAAGTTGCAAGAGTAACGCTAAACAGTTAATAGAATTCCCTTTAATGTCACGACTACCAGAATACTTATTTTGAAGATGAAACGAGGTATTTTGGCCCCAAGTTTAAAGGTATGACAAGGTGTTTATTATGTTTATACTAACAGCTAAGAGAAATAGGGTCGATGGCCGTGCCCTGCTGAAACACCAGGCACAGGGTGTCGTGGAAACTCTGCGACATGCGTTCCCACACTGACGCATCCCAATGAGGGCTCTGGAACAGAATTTTACGTAGATATGTTAATCATTAACCTAGGAAGTATTCCGTAGATACTTTACACTCACTGTTCATTTCTTATTATAATCAGGTGTGACTTGAATGATCCCTATGATAAGATCATGCATCGAAGATAATATCACAAGTCCATCCATCTTTTCGGATAGATGTAACTTAATATGTGTGACGTGCAATGGAGTCCCTGCCATCTGAGATACTGGCTATCTGTGTAACTTGGGGTTTGACTACCCCAAAATATATCATACAAACATAAATATTTACGTCCTTTATCCTTTTTGGGGTGGACAGAACCTCGGATATATAATATCTCCTCGTTCTCTTTTAAGAATTCATATTGTGGTTGTAATTTCATGTAGAACATTGGTGACGGGTTGCTAGCTCATCACCCAAAGAATTCAATTTACTCCTAGTCCCTACTAGCTGACAAGCCCAAAATAATAGCAGTTAGTGAACATTCTTTTTACGTCCTAAATTCAACAGTGAAGGAAGATACCATTGGATTTAGAATTATCCATATCAAGTAACTTTTAACGGTGAGGGAAAACATCGTGAGGAAACCTGCCTATCTCTCAGGATAGGTAATAGTCAGTGCCTATATACGGCGATACGGTTCACTACCTATCACGTTGGGTGCTGTCTATCTAGTGATACGCGGGATTCGAATGACCCATACCTAACATGCCTTCGAAATTTTGGAGATGGGCATTCAGGCCTCTGACTACCCCGCCATAATAAAAAAGGGAGTGTGTATACACAAGTCGTGAGCGTATGTATGTATGTAAGTAACTTTTGTCCACCTACCATAAGCCGTTCCCTGTAAGAAGCCAAAAAGAGAGCCGCGCTGGAGCAGAGCACCAGCACCATGGAAGCCAGCCACACTCCTCGGCTGAAGGGCAGCGTGTAGATGTTGGTGACGGAGGCGAGGGAGGGCTTCTTGAAGATGAAGAAGATGTCTACCGGGGCGCCGGGGAGCACGTACTCCACGCCCACGAGGCGGGACTTCATGGGGATCATTACGGAACCTGGAGGGAATTTATTTATTTATTCCTTATTACTAACACACTACATTTACACATGAACAGAGACAGACGAGACGATATACATAATCACAGGGAGTCTGTAAATACATATGTATATGTTTAGGGATGTTATCGCTTTTATGATTGACTGCAACCTTGGATACACAATATCTTCTAGGTTACTTTTCTTGGACTGATGGATGGTTTGGATATGCTATGCGGATGAATGATAGCAGATTGACAAAAGGAATATAGTATATATAATATAGGAATAAGGAGTGAAGTGGAAGGGCGGTTACGTAGGGGCCGGCCTAATAAGACATATAACAGTCATATAGACGCTATATTGAAAAAAGGTGACGTTAGGAGTACCTATAACCGCCGAGAGTGTATGAGAGGATGTATGAATATCAATGAAGCGAAAGTGGTCTGTCAAGATCGGGACAAATGGGGATCCGTGATCTCTGCCTACCCCTCTACAGAGAATCAGGCGTGATGTGTATGTATGTATGTTACTTCTCGAATAGCTAAGGGGATTCAGATGGAATTGAAATGGAATTTTTGTGACAGTAAACTAGCTTTTAACCCACTAGATTCCATTAACCTTTTCACGTCCATTAAACCTTACGGATTTGGCAGAAGTCCGTGTGCTAATCTTCGAGATTACGGAGTTGGTTTTCACCACACAAAATCAGAGAGTTAATACCTATTGTTACATGTGATAAACTAAATAATTTACGCAGTCACACGTCACTGTCACTTCTTATTCTTTTCTATGTTCTTTGTTTCTCTAAAGCGTCAATAAAGTAATTAACGATTAATTATTATCGTCAATTAAGTTATTATTTAACCCAAACATGAGCCAATACAGCTAAATCTGATCCCCTATATATCTATCTATTACCAGAAAAGTGGCACTCCATGTCATGCATCTTGCGCACCACGCCGTCGAAGGTGCCGTCTGGCTGCAGGTAGCCCCAGCTACTGCAGGGGACATAGTGGCCCGAGGCGTTCACCCACTCGAACAGGTGGACTGTCATGTAGTACAGGATCTTCGTCATGGTGTCTTCGCCGCGGTCTCTGGTCAGGGGAGAGCATAGTTGGAACAAATTAGGGTGATGGCATAGAATACCATGAGGATTATAGGTTAGGTTGGTAGGCTAGGTGTTTTGTGACAGGGGGTAAAGGAAGGAACTCAGAAACTGTAATTAATATAGTAATGCTATAAGATGATCGAGGAGATATGCAGTCTCTGATATTCCACCCCCGTAGAATATAAATAATAAGATAAACAATTCGACGTAGCTCAGTTGTTTGGGGCTTGGCTCTGTATCAGTGGGTACAGGGTTCAAATCCCGTTTGAGCATGTACCAATGGAAATGAAGTTTAATTAATTTCTATGTACATTTTCGTAATAAAAAAAAACACATTTACGAAATGCGTTGAATTATACGGTGACGGAAAACATCGTGAGGAAACCTACCTGTGCGTCGAACAGGTAATAGTTAGTGCTTGTAAATGGCGACATGGCTGACCACCTGTCACATTGAGTACTGACTATCTGGTTAACACGTGGGTTCGAGGTGTCCATAGGATTACTACCTTCGCAATTGCGGAGATGGACACCTGAACCTCTGACTACCCCGCAAGGGTTAATGTTCGTGAATGCGTTTGTTTGTATAAATAATAAGTTGTAAGCAAAATGCCCAATAGATTCCATGAACATCTGCTACGACATACCAGGAAGAAAAGTAGAGGTTTAACATTCGATATAGGTTTAGATGGAACTGAAAGAATAATTTCTTAGTTCGTTTATTGTACGAGTATTGCTATAGGGGATATGATGTCATTAATATCAAACATTAATCACCCGCTTGAGTATGTGCCAATGGAAATGAATTTCTGTGTACATTTTCGTTATAAGAATACATTTACGAAATCCGTCGAATACTACAGTGAGGGAAAACATCGTGAGGACAACTACCTATCACGTTGGGTGCTGTCTATCTAGTGATACGCCGGCTTCGAGTGACCCATATCGTACATGCCTTCGAAATTTCGGAGATGGGCATTCAAGCCTCTGACTACCTTGTCATAATAAAAAAGGGAGTGTGTATACACAAGTCGTGAAGCGTATGTATGTACACATAATATACATACATACGTACATATTCTTCCCTACCATAACGGTTTTGTAGAAGGCTTGAATAACATTTGTTAGCAGTATGAATGCTATGGCAAATCAATACCAACGTTTTCTATATCACTCAATATGATAGCAGGTATGCTTACGATGTTCCTCTTTACCCAACCTTGTAAATTATAATTCAATTAATAGGAAACCTTATGGAGCAATATTTTTATTAAGTTTACGATATTTGATTGATTAATAGGATATATTCAATTTGATTCTTATTCTCATTCCACTATGCAGTTACGATACAATAAAAGAGAGTTAAACTAAGTAAAATAGTTAATTATACTAAGATTTACCTATGTATATAATGAGATTATAATCTGTCATAGTAAGGTATTAATAAATGTTTTTCGTTGCTTTCCAGGTGGAGATCCCAAGCAAATCTAGATTTATGCCCAAAGTAGAGTACACGTTCGTCCAAGAATAAAATGCGATAACATCTATATTTGAAGAATATTGAGCTTAGAAAAAGGACCCTTATGCCTCTAATCATAAGGCTGAATGTCCTATGTTGATTATAGAATCATGCTGAAAATCACTATACTCATACTATACGTCTTTACCTTTAGGGATAGATCGTGTTCACGACGATTAACCCATGCGGGGTAGTCAGAGGTTCAGGTATCCATCACCGCAATCGTGGAGGTAGTATTTCTATGGTTACCTCGAACCCACGTGTTGACCAAGTTAGTACTCAATGTGACAGGTGGTAAGCCATGTTGCCATTTACAAGCGCTAACTATAGATAGATGGAATCACGGAAATAATGTGTTGCACACACAGGTCACATTATGTATGATTATCAGGGTTGTTATGAAATGAATATTGCAATGAAAGATGTATTTATATCTAGCGGGGCCCTCGGAGCTAGAGCGATGAAAGTGAGGAGAGCGGTCAGCTTGTTCAATGTACCTATCAAATATAATAAAGTGGTCCAATGTACCTCCGTTGTATCCACAGAAATGACCTCTGAATTCGATTTCGATCCAGCGGGGCCCTCCGTCGTTATCAGGCCGAGATACCTAAAAGTAGTGTCAAACGAAACTTGGCCCAATGTACCTTCCTATTCATTAATTTGTTCTTAAAATTTTTTGATGGTATACCAGAAATTAAGTTTCAAAGTTTTGTCTAGCCAGCGGGGCCCTTTGTTATTTGAATTAACACGTGCGGAAAATGCAGACCATTCTTATGTTTTCCCAATGTACCTCACAATTATTCACTATTTACCAAATTTTTTGTGGTTTTTCTGCCTTAACAAAAAAAAAAAAAACAACTTTTCATACAAAATAGTCTGTTTGCATAACACGGGGCAACCACAAAAGTATGGTCAGCAAATTCAAAATAAATTATTACTTTGTATATCGGCAGTAATGGTATGTAAACAGAAAAAAAACTGATTTGTTATTAGGAACATAACGTATTTATTATATCGGAACATGTTGTGTAATACCAGAAAGAAAGAAAATAAGATCACAATAAAAAAAATATAGTCAACAAATTATACTATAATAATCAATGCACAGTCACGTACAAAAGTGCAGTCATAGATTTGTACCTTATTGCAACGTAATGAGATACAGTTCTATGACTTCACTTTTGCACGTGACTGTACTTACCTACTTCCTGTAATTATTGCAAAGATATTAATTGTATGTTACATCAACTATTGTCTGACATATATTAAGCAATGCGCTATGATTTTACGTTTATCATTATTTACTTTAACAGTTGAAATTAAGTCATCAAAAGATTCCCATTTGCCATTTTTTCTTCGTAAGCAATGAGCTTTGTAGTGGCCTGTACCACCAGGACAATATTCAATCACAGATGTCAATTTATAGGACTCCTTTTGACTCAAAAACATGTTAGGAACTTCCGACAAATATATTTTATTGATACCATTAATATCAAGTGCTATGATATTATTTAATGTATATGATAGTCTACGAACACCAGTACATCTACTGTAGTTACAATTGTAGACTATTTTGTATAAAACCACAAAAAATTTGGTAAATAGTAAATAATTGTGAGGTACATTGGGAAAACATAAGAATGGTCTGCATTTTCCGCACGTGTTAATTCAAATAACAAAGGGCCCCGCTGGCTAGACAAAACTTTGAAACTTAATTTCTGGTATACCATCAAAAAATTTTAAGAACAAATTAATGAATAGGAAGGTACATTGGGCCAAGTTTCGTTTGACACTACTTTTAGGTATCTCGGCCTGATAACGACGGAGGGCCCCGCTGGATGGAAATCGAATTCAGAGGTCATTTCTGTGGATACAACGGAGGTACATTGGACCACTTTATTATATTTGATAGGTACATTGAACAAGCTGACCGCTCTCCTCACTTTCATCGCTCTAGCTCCGAGGGCCCCGCTAGATATAAATACATCAATGAAAGTGGCTAAAAATCTGTATGTAATGTAATTCCATCTCAGTGTATAGATTCTGCCCATACTCTTAGGGTAATAGACGTGATTGTATGAAAACTGCATTTGGAATATATATGTCGTTTTTCTAAGCTCAAAATGCAACAATAATAAGTTTAAAATAGCAATTTTCTGTAAATATTTCACCGTTACTACACTATTTACGTTAAAATACAACAATTGATGTAATGCATCTAATTATATTAAAATATTTCAGTAGTATTTAACGAATTTTGCAAAAATAATGATCAAATATTTAGTTTTTGTAATAAATAGTATTTTTAATAGGTTTAGTTGGAATATATAGAAAGATAATCTACAAATACATAATTGTACACTTCTTTTTCTATGTTGCACAAAATAAACAATGAATATAATTATTTTAATCAACAAATTAACAGGTACTACATAGTTTCATAGCATTGTAATGAAATCTAATTATGTGTGATTTACACGAACAAATCCTTTCATGGAACAAATCAGTAATTATAGCATCTTTCAGCCATTATGTTGCAAGCAAGGGAGCCCTATATGTAAAACTTGTCTGAAGTTGTTACTTCTCATGATGTAAATATGTTTCAAACCCACATTGCAATTTGAGACCCCTAAAAGTTACATTTATGAATTCGATTTCATGTTATTTCTTTTTAACCTTCCAATAAGTCTTTGTAAGATTAGTGTAGTGTTATGTATTTTAATGCTTTTTATATAAGGTGCTTACCTAGTTGGCCAATTAGGATTGTGACGTTTATCTCAGAAGAAATAATAATATCTTTTAATGGGGATGTACTTTTCATCTATCGAGTTTTTACACTGCCCATCTGTTTTTATAAATAATAATAATAGTTTCATTTACTTATATTTCTTGCTATTAATTTTCAAACTGTGAGATCATACATAGAACAAATAGATATTAACATTCTATTTTTCCTAGTGAACTCAAATTTGGTCCTTCGAACCGTATGAAAAGATACATGTGTAATTATTGGCTTGTGTCGCGATTGGCCGACCGTGTGAGCAGCCTTTAGGATAAGGTGTATGTTCCTACGAGGCGAGTGAATCTAGATGCATATACTCAGTGTGAATGCGTGTGTAGCCCTTCCTTGTATGTACCGATTAATAAAACGCATTAAGTAAGTTTATTAAAGCCTTTTATTTCCATTTTTCTACGGCGAAGAAAAACATCGTGAGGAGACCTGCCTATTACATGGTATGCTGGTGATATTCAATAGTCAGTGTCTAGATTTGGTTTGACTATTCTTGTGAAAAGGTTTGAGGTGGCTATAATACTCAACACGTGTTATTAGAAGTGCCTAAATCAGACTAAAAGGTCAGAATGAGCTTTGTGATCTAAAAAGAATAATTTAAGAGTTAACTACACCATTTCCTCTTTCCTTCTCCCTTTTATGAACCAAAATCTCAAGCACCAAGAGCAGTATAGAGGCCGCTAGCAGCGCGGCGCTAGGCACGAGGCCTGGGGCGACATCTGTGATCCGTACGGGCGTAAACACCGCGGCACCAGCGCCGGCTGCGCAGCGAACTTGGCCTGGCACGACACGGAGACTTGACCTGGCCTGGACTCCACTTTCTATGATACGTATGACGCTGGGGAAGACAAATTAGGACCTGTTTAATTAGACGTTAAGTACTAAAAGAGGATAAAATGTTAGCAACTTCACGCGGTGTTTTAAATGTCTGTTCAAAGATATTTCCCTCAAGGATTTTGACTAAGTACGAACATTTCTCTCATTTCTATTCTTAACCAAAGGTCCTATTCTTCTCTCCTAAACAAAATATGACGTAAGTTTCTTGGGATCTATCTGTTCTATCTCTGCGTCTTATCTAGTTTAACTAACATGATGATATGATAATTATATGGCTAAGAAGTTGCGGAAATTCACAAACTTGTTCTAGTTGATGAAGAAGGTAGATGTAGCTACTGGTTCAATTTTAAACTACCCTACATTTTCCTTACCCAATCCTCAACGTTTCGCGAAGTGGCGATTTCCTAGTCAGTGCCACGTATGGATAGATGAATTCCGTGTACTTGATGGTGCCCAGATTGCATTTTTCCTCCTCAAAGAACGTTCCTTTGATCTCGTCGTTGCCTGCCGTTGGCTCCACTTGGAAAGCGTACATACCCTGAAAATGTAAAAAAGGTAAAATATGTACGTTTGATTAGTGTAATAAAAATGTGTTCATAACCTTTTCACTAATCCATAATAACGGTGATGGGCGCAAAAACTTTTTACTAATATGGAACCGCATCGTATCAGGGGCCAAAGTCTACTAATGCGTTTTAGCACAATCGTAGTTCAATATCAATTCAGTAAAAGGCGACATTTGTCACTTTTGCTATTCCATGAGCAATTTCACACTTACCTACTGAAGTGATGTTTAACTAATATTTTGCTAAAAGCATTAGTGTACTTGGGCACCTGATGTGATGTCTAGTGATGGTCTACTTTTACTGGTTAACTTTTCGCCTATCTCATTAATAGTCCACTTAATTAAAGAGTACGGATATAAATTGTCTGTCGTTTCCAAATGTTAAATTCCTTACTAGGCCTTTGATATAAATTAATTGTCACAGCTTCAAAATTATTTGAAGGCTGTATACGCGTGTATACCTGTCGAACTTTCCGGATGCCATCTGGGACGGAGAGGAAGAAGCCCTCTCCTTGAGGAACTCCCTTCTTCAGCCACAGGGCTCGGTGGACTGGCCGGTTCTCGTGCTACGAACATATATGTATGTTTACATCTAATCATTGCAACGAACATGTATGTATGTACATGTAATCATTGCAACGAACATGTATGTTTGTACATGTACAGTCAGCGCTAAAAGTGCAATCGCAGTAACTTTTTATAAGGTTTAAGTTTATATGAACTTCTGCTTTGTCCAACCCTCTTCCCAGTTTATCTGGGGTCGGGTCTCCTCGTACACTTGCGTCATAGAGCTCTGTTCTGGCTTGTCTGAGCGCTCAAGTTCTCGCCTTGCATCTCCTTGTGCATGTTTGTCCACCAGGTGGCGGGTGGTCTTCCTCTACCTCGCGGGTGGTCTGCGATGTCCAAGGCCTTCTGGACCGGGTGGTCTCCATTCTGGCGGAGGATATGGCCATACCAGCGCATTCGGCTCTCTTTTACTTTTTCGTTTAAGTTTATAAGAATAAAAGACAAAATTTTAAATTTTAAAATTGGCGCCACTATGCATTGTCATGGCCAATATACGTTCGCGTGCTTCGAAATGAAAAATATTGTCTTTTGTTATTATAAACGTAAACCTCATAAAAAGCTACTGGGACTGCACTTTTAGCGTTGACTGTACATGTATTACGAACAACCTAATGTTACTGGGATAAAAGAATGATAGTATTGTATGACAGGATTCTAACACACTGAAATCTAGCGATCTATCTCATTCATATGTATATCATTATCATTATGTATTTCATTGAAACGTCAAGTCTTTTTACCAGCAACATCTGGTTGATTAGATGATAGAAATACTTCTACTTGACAGCAAACTGTTACAAAAAAATCACATTAATGTCACCATCATCTCGATAGTAATGATAAAGTCAGGTTAGGTTAGTTAGGTTAGCAGTTAGTTAGGTTACCCAGGCTTTGTTAAACCCAAAAGAGGTTGAGTGTTGTAAGTACATATGTGGAAGATATACAACTATTGTCTTACCAAGAACATCTCCCTGTTATAAACAACATCCTGGGCCCCTATCTGCAAGGGAGAGTTGAGCAGCGCTTCCACGCTGGTGATGTCGTTGGACGCTGACTGCAGCAGCGCCACCACGTTGGCAGAGTACGAGGTGAAGAGGAACATGAATGAGAGTAGGCCTACTAGGAGGATCTGGCGACCTGGTACATAAACAAAGAGTGAAAGGTGGTTAACGATACTTAATATGTAATACATAATTTACAGTCGCCAACGGTGAGGGAAAACATCGTGAGGAAACCTGCCTATCCCTCAGGATAGGTAATAGTCAGTGCCTATTGGGTGCTGTCTATCTAGTGATACGCGGGCTTCGAATGACCCATACCTTACATGCCTTCGAAATTTCGGAGATGGGCATTCAAGCCTCTGACTACCCCGCCATAATAAAAAAGGGAGTGTGTTTACACAAGTCGTGAAGCATATGTTTTTTTTAAATGTCAGTGCCCACCAGGGTGAAAAAAAAGGAACAATGGGTGAAAAGAAATGTCAGAATGCCCTACCCGTGTTTCGTATTCTTCATTTGAAGCCAAGTTAACTCAAAAGACACATGAACACTCACGTCTGTAGCGGTAATACGTACAGCGTTAGCATATTCATGATTGCTGACTTGCAATTAAATTAGTTTACATTCTTTATTAGTTTATTCATCAGTCACAATTAATGCTTAAACGAGAATACACATACAATCATCTAAAGTTAACCTTTGACTTTTATTAGCTAATTATAAGAACTACCCCGTTAGCTAAACGTCTATAGTCCCTGAAAGGATGCAAGGAAAGGTTACAAAAACTTATTCGTTACATCTAGATGAAAGAAAAAGTCTTGAAAAATAAGTTACAAGAGTAACGCTAAACAGTTAAAAGAATTCCCTTTAATGTCACGACTCCCAGAATACTTATTTTAAAGTTGCAACGAAGTATTTTGACCTAGGGTTTTACCCAAGTTTATAGGTATGACAAGGTGTTTATTATGTTTATACTAACAGCTAAGTGAAATAGGGTCGATGGCCGTGCCCTGCTGAAACACCAGGCACAGGGTGTCGTGGAAACTCTGCGACATGCGTTCCCACACTGACGCATCCCAATGAGGGCTCTGAAACAGAATTTTATGTAGATAATGTTAATCACAAATTCTATTTAGTATATATGAATACTTAACATTTTTTATTATAATCAGTGCGATTTGAATGATCCCTATGATAAGATCGTGCATCGAATATAATATAATTAAGTCCATCCATATTTCTGGCTTAGCTATGGAGTGTTTGCATGTCACGTAAAGCACTAGCTATCTATTGCAACATGGGTTTCAATTACCCCTAAATTATTCATATATATATATTTACGTCCTTTATTCCCATTCGGGATGGACAGAACCTCGGATATATAATATCTCCAAGGTCACTTTTATTATATATTAGCATTACTATTAGGGTTGTGATATCATATAGAACATTGGTGACGGGTTGCTAGCCCATCACCCAATGAATTCAATTTACCGCTAGTCCCTTACAACTAGTCTAACTCTTACGTCCCAGCTAGCACAGGACCCAAATTCAACAGTGAAGGAAGATACCATTGGACTTAGAATTATCCATATCAAGTAACTTTTGTCCACCTACCATAAGCCGTTCCCTGTAAGAAGCCAAAAAGAGAGCGACGCTGGAGCAGAGCACCAGCACCATGGAAGCCAGCCACACTCCTCGGCTGAAGGGCAGCGTGTAGATGTTGGTGACGGAGGCGAGGGAGGGCTTCTTGAAGATGAAGAAGATGTCCACCGGGGCGCCAGGGAGCACGTACTCCACGCCCACGAGGCGGGACTTCATGGGGATCATTACGGAGCCTGGTGGGACATAAAGACATAAAGACAAACGCGTTCACGACCATTAACCCTTGCGGGGTAGTTAGGTTCAGGTGTCCATCTCCGCGATTACGAAGGTAGTAATTCTATGGACACCTCGAACGTACGTGTTGATCAGATAGTCAGTACTCAATGTGACAGGTGGTAAGCCTTGTCGCTATTTACAAGTACGTAGTGTTTGGGGAACAGGTAGGTTCCCTCACAATGTTTTTCCGCAATGTATTTGAGGCATTTCGTAAATGTGTTTGTACTACAAAAATTTACATAAAAATTCATTAAATTTAATTTCCATTGGTACATGCTCCAGCGGGATTTGAACCCTGTACCCACTGATACAGAGTCGAACCCAATACAACTCAGCTACGTTAAATTATAGTTATAGTCATCGTCTGAAGGGAAATAACATACATATTCACAGGGAGTCTGTACAGATATACATATTTATGGCTTATCCCTTTCGTTATTGACTGAAATCTTGGGTGCACAATATCTTCTAGGTTACTTTTCGAAAAGCTATGGGGATTGAGATGGCATTGATATGGCATTTTTGTGACAGTGAGCTACCTTATAACCCACTAGATTCCGTTGCCCTTTTCAGGTCCATTTAAACCTTGCGGTATTAAGCCGATGTCCGTGTTTTAATCTATGCGATTCCAGAGTAAATGATTCTTATAGTAGTATAGTATAGTATAGTAGTTTTCTTATAGTAGTTATTCTTTTTCGAGTTCTTTGTGTCTCTAAAGCGTCAATAAAGTATTTTTTTTACCCAAAATCAACAGCCTCTCTAAAGTGTCTCTAAAGAGTCAAAAAAGTATTTTTTTAACCCAAACATGAGCCAATACAGCTAAATCTGATCCCCTATATATCTATCTATTACCAGAAAAGTGGCACTCCATGTCATGCATCTTGCGCACCACGCCGTCGAAGGTTCCATCCGGCTGCAGGTAGCCCCAACTGCGACAGGGGACGTAGTGGCCAGAGCCGTTCACCCACTCGAACAGGTGGACTGTCATGTAGTACAGGATCTTCGTCATGGTGTCTTCGCCGCGGTCTCTGGTCATGGGTAGCATTCAATGTGGATTATAGGCTAGTATGGTATTGAAATGGAATGGTAACTAGTTGATTTTCTTAGAAAGGACTACATAAGTAGATAGAGGGAAGGGCATTGGAAAGCTAACAAATATATTGTGTGCTTTAAAACTAGGTAGGATATTTGATATCACCTTAGTAATATTTTATAAATTTATTTCTTTACCATAATATCCCTTGTATGTTTCTAGTGTTCCAGAATGTGAATTGCTATTACCTTGATGATAATGCTAAACGTGAACAAGAAGATATTATGTTCTTAAAATTAATTTGAAAATTTTGTGTTAGGTTGCTAGCTAATTGCCTATTCGATTCTATTGATGCCACTTACGATATAACAAGATAATATTTAACATTCTATTGAAGTATTAGAGTAGAAAAAACTAACTATACTCGTATATAAGTTGGAAATTACATGTAATTAGGCAGTTTCTCCAAAGTGTCGTTATTAAGGAAGACAGCACACGCTGCGATGGTCTCCCTCTTGAGGTCTCGGCGTCTCATGGCCAGTGAGGTCCCCCTGGCACCTCTCGTCTCCCAGCCTAAGACCTTCTTGCCAAAGAGGTGGTATACTGTAAACGGTGCAGTATAAAATGGTATAAGTATACGGTGAGGAAAAACATCGTGAGGAAACCTACCTGTTTCCCGAACAGGTAATAGTGCTTGTTAATGGCGACATGGCTTACCATCTGTCACATTGAGTACCAACTATCTGATCAACACGTGGGTTCAAGGTGGCCAAGGTATTACTACCTTCGCAATTGCGGAGGTGAACAGAACCTCTGACTACCCCACAGGAGTTAATGGTCGTGAACACGTATATTGTGACAGGCTGATATTTTTATCTGATGTTTAAAAGTATGTGACATGTTAAATAATGTAAAGAGTAAATATACAAACCTATAAAATATGGATTTTTTATACCTATACTCACGTTCCTCTATCACTTTCGGGGTAGATTGAACTCCTGAGACATAATATCTCCTTGATCTCTTTATAGCATTGATATCGGGGTTGTAATGACATTACCATATAGCATTACTGACAGATTTCTAGCCCATCGCCCAATAGATTCCACTGTACTATAGTCACCGCGCCCTCTACGACAAGCCGGGAAGTAAGGCAGGTAGTCGGCCTTCTATTACCTTCTCAACCATTTTATATACGCCACAAAACACGATCATTCGTGGCCCTGTGGCCCCGTGATCGTGTTATGCATCGTAACCTTGGGGAGGTCTACGTCCAGCAGTAACTGACATAGGCTGATTGATTGATTGAAACTTATATACATAATATTTACCCAGAAATACATCATAGTCTTCATTCCCCTCCAGTACAATATACACTTCAGAATTAATAGGGATATTGATTTCCATAATTAGCTGTTCTACTTCGACTTTAGCATCTGGTTCACTCAAATTATTCTTTTCGTAAAAGAGAATCCATCTTAGGGGTGTTTGTAATAGTCCTTTTGATTCTGCCTGGGGACATAACAAGAAATATAACTGCAAGATATGTAGCTGTTCGGCTGGACGTAAAGATATCTTAAATATGAGAAGCATACATTTGAGCCATACCATGTCATGTCTATCATCACAGAGATCCATCTTTAAGACACAATATCCCCGATAGTTTTGCGAAATCTGACCAACGAGAATGGTATCGGAGGTTTTATCTTCCCTAAAAAAATCGACGGAGATATAATATATATAACATATATACATATATTTGTCAACATTATTTTTACCTTCTAGAATAATAAAAGACTAATATTACCTGTTTCAACAAATCATAAGTATCTTGCTCCTTCAAATCGGCAACATATACACCCTTTTCTTCATGTATAAGATGTCTACATGGTTTGTAGACAGCTGGACACATGGTAACGTAGTGTTTTCCTTTATCCTGCAATTCTTTGTTTAGTTTTGCGTTTTCAACTGTAAACATAAGGAGCATACATATTTTTACGTTCTATAAAACAGGTTATACTGTGACTAAGATACATAATAATTTTGCTGTGGTTGTATTATATTTCACGATCCACCCTTACGAAACAGATAGGGTTTCGCTTGTCCGTCTTCGTAAATGCGAAGATGTAATAATTGTTACATTATTAATATTTCCACCATCCGTCCAAAATAGTGAGTACCATACGTTCTAGATGATGCTAATGTTAATATGTATAAGCCTTTAGTGACTTACATTAATATGGATTTAGAATATTGAGGGCAGGTTGCTAGGTAATTGAGCAATTAATATCATGTATTGATCTCTTAGTCGCCTACGATATGCAAAAAAGAAAGACAGATTTATCATTCGACATACATATGTACCATAAATCTTAACTTACCAACAGACATTTTTAAAAAAGACATCACGAAAGCTGGTTTCCCAATCTCATCTAAAATACTCTCTACGACTTTCATACGATTTATTTTATATGTATATGTATTTCCAAAACATAAAATAGATATAAATAATAATGTACATAAGTGATATGTCGCCATTTTTAATGCACGACTATTTTAAATAGTCTGCTTAATCCCTAAAATGTGATATAATAATGTTTTATTTAATAATTTCCGTTTAATCATAGGTCATATAATATAATCGAACAAACTTATCTCCTATTGTTGAATTTAACAATAAAAATCTTAAATTTACGAAACACACTTATCAAGACGGGTGAAAGAAAATATTTATAGGACTTAAGTTGTCAACAGTTTTTAAAAGCTGCTTTTATAATATTAATAAGATGCAATGACTTCATTATGCTACTGCTTTCATTTTGTGGCTTTACTTGTATTTTTTTAGTTTTACTTACATACATACATATACATATATTCACGCCTCTACGTCCCCAACGGGATAGGCAGAGACTATCGATCGCCAATGCAACCATCCTGACAAATTCCTCTTGCTTCACTCACATCCGTTGATCTTCTCTTTTATGCTCTTCTATTCTTCACTCTATCTTGTAATAATAACCCATAAGAGATAATATTAAGATAATATTTGACAAGTTTTCGTTTTTATTAAAAGGGTGGTAACCCAAAGTTCTTCTCTAAGTTTTACCCAGGTTTTATAAGAAAAGGTATATGAATGGTATTTGTGTCTAAGTCTTTGGAAAACTGATTTGATTTCGACATAGGCTTAAATGGTATTTTGATATCATACACAGAATTGGTTATGAATCGTAAGCTTTGTCCAATACCGATACTTTTGTATGGCAAGTTATAAGATGCTTTTAAGGGACTACTGAATTCATTAGGTAGAGTATTTTCGAATCAATTTTTAATACAGGCTAGCCACTCAATATTTCTTACAATTTATTAATATCAATCTAAAAGTTCAGATTATATACATAAGTCTGTAGATATTTATATATCTAATAGGGTAAAATAAAAACAAACATTTTCTTCGTGCTTTTTATTACTCAAACTCTTTTTGTAGGCGTGGCCTTATATCGTAGTCATTGCTAAAGCGTAGAACGAAATTACTAGTTACAGTGTTTGTACTATGATTATAAGGAAAATAGAGGTAAATAGCTGCTTGTTTGGGACGTAAATTAAACCATACTAGCTGCCGTTCTTCTTTGCATATAAGTTGTAAATGAACTTATTTTATTGGGTGGGTTAGCAGCCTAATATATAATGCTGTGATGCTTTCTAAATAAAATTTGAGTAAGTATATTGCAGCACTAATTTCTGCAGCTTTTTCTTAATAGCGTCACCTAAAATAAAAAATAGGCAGTTAACTATGATGATAAAACAAATGAACACGTGTTAGCTGAAACTTGCATAGAACCAGATGACTTTATTTAAGGCATATAAGATGTACTACGGGATCTTTGGGTAACGTAGCAAGCAATAATTTTTTTTAAATTAAAAATATTTTTGTGGTCTAATTACGTCTCATTAATCTAATGTAATACAGAATCCCCTTTGTCGCTACGAAATTACAACACGAAACGTACCTAGTTACATTCTGTATACATTCGACATTGTATGACGACCTCCGTGGCGCGATCGGTTAGACACCTGAACGCTAATTCGTGAGGTCCTGGGTTCGATTCCCGGTGGAGGCAGAGTTAAGAACTACGCTTTTCTACTGCTTTCCAGTCTGGTCGTTGATTATATATGCTGTATATGTATTTATCTATATATAATATGTATACATTTCTTAAATATACGTTGCCTAGTACCCTTAACACAAGTCTTAAATGTACTTACCAAGGGGCTAGTTTAATTGGTGTAATAATGTCCAAATATTATTATTATTATTATTATTATTCAACCTAACCTTCACACACCAATTAACCCACCATATCTAAACAGCACCACTTCAGCCCCCAGCAAAGCCACACTGCCACTGTAGAGTGCCAGCATGATAAAGAACACCGGGGTCACATACAGCATCCCCACGGGGGTGAACACGGCGCTGCCTGCTGTACAGAGGGGACGGGGGGCCACGAGGCGCCGGTTGGAGCGGCTTTGGACCCCTGCTTCCATTACGCGGACTATGCTGGTGGGAGGGATGTTGGTTATGTAATGTATGAGGCACAGGACCCGTTACTATAAATATTTCCATGTTTCTGGACGGAGGCAAAAATCATGCTGGTCTAAATTGAACCTGTTATCTGTTTCTGTACGATAATTTTGAAAATGAATGTATTTTTGTTAAGTGGGTCCAGGCTATTAGGTTAGCCAGAGATATGAATTGATTGAAAAATAAAAGTAGGTTACGAATTGCGAAATATAAAATTTTGTATTGATGCAGTTTTTCAATACGCATCTAATGCATTAATGAGCGCAAATCTATAGTTCTCACCATCTATTTCCAGAATCTCTCAACAGATTTCCTTATGGTCTAAGAGGAATAACCTGGAAGCACTTACAGGACACCAGGTGTATACCTTTCAACTATTCTCAAACTTGTAGAGTAGTTCTACTTTCATCAATTAATATTCGGAAATACTGTTCAAAAGATTATTAGTAGCCAAGACGCTAGATGTCCAATGTTGCTAAGTACACGTGGTGACTATTGCTTATCCGAAAGAATAGATAGCATGTCTTCACGATGTACCTATTTTGCTACTGATAAATTAAAGTGTTTCGCAAATAAACAAAAGATCATATGCTCAAGGTACATCAACAAAACTTGGATGTCTATCAAAACAATCTCATCATACATTCATTCAAACCCTTTCCTTCAGTTACAATATTCTCCATCATTTATCGACTTTCATCTGAACCCTTATTCTTTCCTCAAGCTACTACATTCTTCCAAGTTTCCTCGAACTATCATCCCCTCACCCCACATACCCGACCCTGAGCTGGTCTTTCACCCTGGAGCGTGCCGAGATGGGCGCGTAGGCGCTGTTGCCCTCCAGGAACTGCACGTAGCCCAGGTTGCACTTCTCCTGCTCGGTGAACGTGCGCTGGATCTCGTCGTAGCCCGCTGTCGTCAGCACGCTGTACGCGTACAGGCTCTGGGGAAGAAGGGGGTTAGGGAGGTGGTGGGAGATTAATTGGTACATCACCAATGTATTCCTCATAATTTTAAGGGATTGGTGAAAAGAAAAAGTCATAAATGGTAGAACATTCAGTTTTAAAGTAAAGCAGTCGTATGTTTAAAACTATGCGTGACAATTTTATTCTCTTAACGCGGTAAATATACAGTCGTTCGTTTTAAATTAAGTTGTTTACACCGGTATTGAACCCTTTTGCTGCGACAATAGCATGCACAAGTTATACCCCTTAGTTTGTAAGTTCTTTTTATTGTAAACGATTTGTATTGTGTATGTTTTTGTGGCCCTTAATAAACACTTTTATTATTATTATTATTATTGCGTCATTCAATTCAGCACCCAAATGAAGTAGGTTTTGTTACAGATCCTGAAATACGGACATATATTCACGCCTTTTTGTTCTCAAGGGAGGCAGAGACTATTGATTGCTACCTGGAACGATCTTGATCTCTTTTGCTTCACTCACATCCATTAACCTTCTCATACACACTCTTCTATTCTTCACGCCGCATACCTCCACCTTGAGACAAATGTTTCCAATTTGATCGTAATATGTTCTATAAATTCCTTTCGTAATTCTGAAATATTTGCCCGTATTCTTAGGGAGGGGTCCTAAGATCTAATAGAACTAGATAAGGGAAGAGTGTCTGACCTCTCTGACAAGCCTGATGCCCTCCTGCAGAGGTTTGAAGAACTTCTCTCCTTGAGGAAGCCCCTTTTTCAGCCACAGCTCACGGTGCTTCGGACGGGTTTCTGACTGAAACAACATAGTATAGTAGGTAATATATGGTCTAATAAACCCTAAACTTACTGAAATGAATTGCTTTTTATTCAACATAAGGATCATAAAATCACTTATTGAAAGTAAAAAAAAACATTTCCTCATGAAAAATTGTCAATAAAATTAGTTAATCTTAAAATAAATCTATTTAAACTATTGGCATTTCGTAAAGCAAAATCCTAGACAGACGAAATGCCTAGAAACTCGGCAGACATTATTCAACATAAATTTAGTTTAATGATCCATCAGAAAATGACTGCGTGGTTGGATGGTTACATTCTTACAATTAAAAAAGTGATAAGGATAACCGTTAATAGAAACACCATTCGTCCCAACCGACTAAGGGATATTACTATTTCTTCAATGACATCCTTAGCTCTTCACGTGCATATTCTATACATTTGTGCATAGTAGGTTTAGTACTGTTTTAGGATGCATACGTGATCGATCTGATTTTCTAAATGCATCATTTTATTCATCGAAGCGGCATGTCATTTAAGAAACAGTATATTTATTTATTGATGTGGAGTTAACATAGCATTTGCTTATTTTTTACCATGAACATAATGTGTATGTGAGTAAATACTCACAGTAAAGATATACTTGACGTAACTGGCAGGGTAGGAGCCGATCTGCAGCGGGGACCGGAGCAGGGCTTCCACGTTGGTGATATCCTCGGCTGAAGACTGCAGCAGCGCCACCACGTTGGCCGAATAGGCCGTGTACAGGAACATGAAGGCCAGAAGAGCATGCAGGACTATTTGGCGACCTGGGTGAGTCACTTGACTACGTATATCCAAACAAAGACAAACGCGTTTATGACTATTGACCCTTTCGGAGTAGTCAGAGGTTCAGGTATCCATCATTGCAATCGCGGAGGTAGTAATTCTACGGCTACTTCGAACCCACGTGTTGACCAGATAGTTAGTACCCAATGTGACAGGTGGTAAGCCATGTCGCTATTTACAAGCACTAACTATTACCTGTTTGGGGAACAGATAGGTTTCCTCACGATCTTTTTACTCACCGTAGTATATCCAATTTCTTAAATATGTCAAATGGCGAATTATTATTGTTCAGTATCGTAAAAATACTGTTTTCTTATTTATCTGTTTTTATATTATCTTATGCTGATTTTTCTAGTACGTCATAAGATGCAACTATGGGAATAGTGGAAGATAACTTAGGAATAAGTAGTTATAGTGTTAATTATCCAAATTGTTTTAAATACTATATAAGTTGCTAATAGAAGACCCATAATTTGTGTTCTAACCACGTATAAGGTCTCTATACACAATGACATCAAAACTAAGTTTTAACACCAAACCAGTCACAACTCACTGGAGGCTGCTCGGGGCTCCTTGGGGGTTCCCTGCTGCATCATCATGGCGATGGTGTCGGACAGGCTCAGCACCAGGCACTCCCTCAGGGGTCTGTTCTGCAGGGAACTCTGGATGAGGGGAGGAAGTAATCTATAGATAAATAGTTACGAACAGTTCTTCCAGATGTAACAAATCCGTATGAAAATATTGCGATGGTGTAATATTCAACGCCAGCTCATAGCAAGTCATATTAAAAGGCAACGTTCAATAAATTATGTAAATTATTATTTATAATTACTTAGAGATAGACGCTCTATAGATAATACATACTACATCTTTAATATCTTTCAAGATTGACAGAAAGTCGGAAACCATTTCCTTGATCAATTTTTGTCATCAATGTGTTGTGATGACATTAATATTTCAACGTTTTCTATTGAAACTTACCTCCTGTTAGGCTCTTCCGGTATGTCGTGCAGAAACATAGCGTTAAGTGGTAGCCGGCTAAAGTTATGTTCACACATATTTGACGACGGCCGTGGCGCGATCGGTTAGCCACTGGAACGATAATCGTGTGGTCCCGGGTTCGATTCCCGGTGGAGGCAGAGTTAAGAACTACGCTTTCCAGTCTGGTCGTTGATTATATATGGTATATATGTATTTACCTATCTATAATATGTATACATTTCTTAAATATACGTTGACTAGTACCCTTAACACAAGTCTTAAATGAACTTACCAAGGGGCTAGTTCCATTGGTGTAATAATGTCCAAATATTATTATATTATTATTATATTATATACAGTACCCCAATACTCACATTAGTATACGCCCCAAAGACCGCAGCAACAGTGATACACGCCACGCAGATTCCCGAGAAGACCCCCAGAGCTCCCCAAACCCCCGCCGAAAAGGGCAGCGCGTAGATATTGGTCACAGTCGCTAGGGGGGGCTTGCGGAACATGAACAGCTGGTTCAGGGGGGTTAGTCTGACGGGGGAGTAGTCGATGGGGCCTACGCGGTCGCGACGCAGGAATATTATGGATGCTGTTGGTAGAATGGTGGGATAAGATTAAGTGTTCGGGATGTAATCAGGAGTCTTTATTAAGGTCTGTTGTATGCGGAGACTAAGGAAGTAGATTTTGTTAGAGTTTTAGGGGATATTCTGCTATCATCTGACGTTATTAATATGTATAATATCTCTATGTCAAACACATCATGTTATTTGAGGACTTCAATCGAACATAACTGAAAAAAGTAAATTTCATATAGCTATACAATAACTTAACTATCTGACATTCTATTTACTAGAATGTTAAGAACAGTTTTCTTGCAAATATAGAGTTCATACCTACTCACGTCTATTATCTAAAATATGATTACTTAGAACCTTTTATTGGCTATATTAATTAACTCTAATTTTAAGGCGTTTGCGGTTTCTTGGATACGACAGTATGCCTATTTATTTTGTTTCCAATATCCAGTTCATTACAATATATTAAATAAACATTTATATTGTTCTCCTGTTTTTTTTTCTTTTTATTCAGACATTACTTGCAACAAATCTGGTAGATTCGATCATTTTTTTTTCCATATTTAATTGCCATTTCACACCACTATTCTAATATTTTAAAACGGCCATAGCTATGGGCTAGTACAGGCAGCTAATCACACAACCTAGTCCCCTACCTGCAAACTCGGCCCTGCCGGCGATGAGTTCCCCAATGACGCCACCGTAGGAGCCGTTGGGCTGCTTCTCCCCGTACGAGGGGTGGAGGGCGATGCCCCCCGTCGCGTTTAGCCAGTCGAACAGGCACAGCGTCATGTAGTACATCACCTTCATTTGAGTGTCCACGTGACGGTCGCTAAGTAAAGGAGATATTAAAGACCAACCCTTACGGTGTAGGCAAAGGATCAGGGCCCTTAGTCCAATAAAGCTTTTTCTAAAAACAGTTCAATATTAGATCAGTAATAGTGTGAAGTTTGTAGTGGAGGAACAAAAATGACTAATTTTGCCCTTTTTGAAGCGAATTTTGACACATTGCAGATTTTAATAGTGGAAATTGACACTAACACTTGGACTAAGGCCCCAGGTGTCCATCTCCGCAATTACGAAGATAATAATGTTATGGGCACCTTGAATCTACGTGTTGACCATATAGTCAGTACTTAATGTAACAGGTGGTTAGCGGTGTCGCTATTTAAAAGTACTGACTATTATCTGTTCGGTTTCCACACGATGTTTGCCTTCACCGTAGTATTTGGTGTACTACCAAATGTACTTTTATTGCAAAATATGCATAGAAAAACAGATAATTTAATTTTAGTAGTTTGTTTGACCATTTTACACAGTCATTCCTTCGATGACTGAGCTATGCCGAATACAATCAGAATAAAATTAGTTCTACAGTTTATTAGCGCAGTATGGGATTACCATCTACCAGATGGACCGACAATCTGGTAAAGTTCACTGGATGCAATTGGGACTGGACCGGTCTCGGACCGAGGTGTTAACAGAAATAATGTTTCCCCATTTTTCTCAACCTAGTCAGCCATTTTACCTTCATTAACAATCATGCTAACCCAAGTATACACTCGGTGGTTATAGGTCCTAGCTCTATCTACTCACATATAATTTTGTAAATGAACTATAGATCTAGGATCCTCTACAGTAG
>JAMBLF010001626.1:0-54486 GCA_030578115.1 Leucoptera coffeella
ATAACTACAAATGTGTTAAAATGCACATACAACATTCTTAGCTGCTACCTATGACATAGATTTTGTTGGATATGGCACATCCATCATTATTACCGAAACTTTAAGTTCTCGTTTTGGTCGGATGTGGCACATGCATCAATATTATCGGAACTTCTACTTCTGGATTTGGTCGCATGTGGCACAACCCACAATATTCCGCGGAATTTGATGGCAATTCTTTGTTGGATGTGCCACATACTTCATTGTTGTCGGAAAAAAATTGTCATCGGGCAAAATAAAGGTAATCAGATATCTTTATAAATTTATCGTGATATGACCCGGTCTCACATAATTAATAAATTTATTATAATGGCCCAATAACAAGGTGCGATATGGCAGATCCCCCGCGCGCGCACGCGTCTATACCCCTCCCACGCCCCGTTAATAAAATCGTAAGATATTCTGCAACATTATTACCCGTGCAGAATGAATAGATCCAGCTTTGTTAACCTCAAAAAACAAAAACTGTTTACTTTAGGATAATAATTTTTTGTGGGGTTGTAGATAATGTAATTTTAAGGCCTTTGATGCAATAAACCGAAAATCGGAAAAATGTAGATCCCACTTTGTTAATAGCTGTGGTCGATATAGTAGGAGACTGCGAATAGAGAATTGAACTAAATATACATATACTGATACAATGCTATAATAGCAAAAGCTAAAAAGTGACCAAGGAGATATTATCGTGTCTCTGAGGTTCTGTTCACCTCAAAAGGTATTAGGACATGAATATATATGAGCTCACAAGGTACCACCCTTTTGCTTTCTAGAGTTGCGAATGAGATAATAGCACTGCGTGAACACTTCATAGTCAAAAAGTCTAATACAAATTTTCGATATATCGATATATCAAAAATGCAATTTGATACAATTGAACTACCTAGATATCGCACCTGGTTCACAGCAGGTATGGGAAATCAGTATAATATATCTAAATATAAACCTATACTGTATACCTATAAAATAAATAATAATATTGCAAAAGGATGACGTTAGAAGTACCTATAACGGCCGAGTGTGTATGAGAAGTTGTATGAGTGTCTATGAAGCGAAAGTAACCTGTCAGGATCGGAACAGATGGAGATCCGTGATCTCTGCCTACCCCTCTTCAGGGAATCAAGCTTGAAGTGTATGCATGTATGTATACCTATATGATTCGAATGATAGATTAGCAGTAGCACGTCACTATCTGTCAGTCAACAATTGTACGCTTGACAAACCATCAGTCGGCTGGCCAATATTTATTTACTTTTGAGATTGCTGATATAACCTAACAATTTCGTTTCATCACGATAAAAATCGAAGGAAGTAATATTTTGTGACTATAAACCTATATAATAACACGATTTTTTAATCACACATATTTTATTGTAGTCTAAATAATGTTAGAACCTTGGAATGATGCTTCAATTCTACCTCCTCCAGTATTTACTGCAAAAGCTAACATTACTGTTTCTGGTAAGTTTTTAATAGACTTATTGAGTCCAATTTATTTTTCTACTTACTACAAATGATAAAAGACACTCAATTTAGATTAAATCGACAGATTTAAAATACAAAATTAAGGTTATGTTTCTTGGTAATGTAAACAGCAGGTGAATTAACCCAATGGCTTTATTGCTTTTAAAATAAATTAAAATTCCATTTTAAGAATTTATCTTAGAATTTTAGCATTTAACACGGCCTATATAGAAATATTTTTGTGTATGAAGTACTTACAGAATCTTAGTATCCTTTAATGTTGTTGAACCATGAAAAAATTGATTGGAATTATCTATATAAAAATATAGCTCTTCAAAAATTCGCCATAGATTATTTACAAAGATCTTTAATGAATACTATGCTTAATTACAGTAAATGTTACAAAGCCTCAGTTATTTCACATCTCACCTACACCTACAATTAATAAGTTTCAGACGAGTGTACATACTTACATATACTCACGCCTCTATGTCCCCAACGGTATAGGCAGAGACTATCAATTGCCACCTGGAACTATCCTGACTAATCTGACTAGCTTCACTCGCACCCATTAACCTTTTCATTGATTCTCTCCTGTTCTTCAAACAACGTACACCCGCCATGAGAAGAATGTTTCCCATTTGATCTGTATAGTGTTTTGAAAATGACATATTTGTTTCAGATACACAAAACCTAAACTATGTGTGCAAACAAGCCCTAGGTGTTTTATCCCAGCAGTCACCGCTGCATAAAGAAGCAGCCATTTTGTCTAGACTAGTCTATAAAATGGCTAGAAAGTTCCGCAACGACATCGGCTTTGGATACCTTCAAAAAACTAATACAGCACTAAAAAGATACCTTTCATTAAACATGATTAAAGTAATAGAGAATTTCAAGAGTGTCTTACCAGACCCTTCATCAACAGATAAGTATTTACCCACTAGACAAATGCTAGAATATGTTTTGATAAGAATCATGACTTTCTCCAAAATCATGGTGCGCATTTATGTCATGTCTAAACGTAGTGCTGTACTTTTTCTACACCGAATCAAGAGGGGAGAGGCACACTGGATGTCCCTAGTTCCGTATGCAGTGCTTTGTAGAATATGGTCCTTGGCATCTGTGTTAATTCGTCACGCTTGTAATTGGTACTCACAATTACTACCATTTATTGAGAAACTACCGTTTAAAGGAGTAGAATTTCTACCAGAAAGATATAAAGTACCAATTTCTTTAGATCAATGGCTGGATGTTGATAATCTGGATGAACATGGTAGGTTTGAGTGGAGCAGGTGTAAGTTTATTGAAGTTATACCACTTTTGAATGATGCTGATGATGAAGAAAGTTTTGATCTGATGAAATATGTGAATGAAGTTAATGTTGATGAAATATCTGAAATGAAAATGCCACAACTTAGTAATATAGAAGTAGAAATTGAAGACCTAACAAAAGATAATGTAGAAATAAAAAGTATTGTTAAAACTAATGCAACAACTAAAAAGAATGAAGAGTTTGGACAGATACTCTCAAGGGAAGAATTTCAGAAAATCAGAAAGGAAAATATGGCGAAATCTTCTCCAAATACGCAAGAATTAGGCCAGAAAGTCTCCAGAGAAGGTTTAGTTAATTCCACTAAGAAAAACAATACACAAGAGATAAAAGTAAAAAAACATAAAGCAGAAGACATAACTAATACGAATGCATTAAAGAAGTTCATAGAAACAGAAGAAAAATATAGGAATAGTCAATCAGAGTTAGCCCTCACTAAACACTTAGGTTTAATGCTATGGGAAGCTTTAAAAAGGAAATCGTTAAAGCTATGTTCTATATCAAACAACAATGCTAAAGTCGAAAGAAAGTTTAAGAAGATATGGAAAGAAATGTGCTTAGATTATTTACATAATTGATTAAGAACAACTGTATATAAATTAATATATTATACGTTTTATATAGTTATGTATTTCTTTTCTTTATCTACTAATACAAATCCTTAACTATATGTATATAAACTTGGCTAGGACACAAACATATCATAGTTACTGTTGCTAACCATAATTCCATTATGAGACAACTTACTATAATCGTCCTTATATTAAAATTCGTCTTTCTTGACGGGTAAATAACGGATTAAAAAACCTGTGCACAAAATAAAACAACAGTCTTATATAGTTCATCAACAAAGTCAGCAGCTCAGTGAAAGTTGGAATTCAAATATTGATTTTCGGCAGAATATTTAGTCAATTGTGATGCCAAACTGAAAATGTCTCTATGAAACATGGTGTCGAAAATGAATAAAAAGCATTGTTTTGGCATACTTTAGTTTATCATCGTAGTTTACATACACCGTAACAATATTCTACAGACATGTAAAATTGTCTCTACGGCTGTTTGTAGTTTTGTACTTCCCTACTTGTTACATACACCATAATATCATGTGGCATTAGCATTGCATTAATCCTTTAAGGAGGTTTTGTTATCTACAGTAATCAAAAACTAACAATCTATTGAAAAGTCCACTTAGAGTACCCGCCACATAAGGTGGCAGTAGCCAAACTTGGAACTAAATTTGACGTTTCCGCCATTGCGTGTTATTTTGTATGAAAGGTAAATTTAGTATTACCAGCGTTGTGTTTTTTGCCCACTCTTTGTAATTTTTATGTTTGTTAAGGGTGATTATAATAAATTGATTTCTGGAGTTTCTTGTTAGTTCTTCTCCAAGGGTCTCCGCTGAACTTCTTCTTCTCAATCGTTACGCTCTTATCAGAGCGGTCGTGGTCTTCATGACGTGGCATCTTGAGCAGCCGAAATGGTTGGTGAACTAACCTCGGTAAAAATATGTAAAGACAATGCTCAGTGCCATGTTTGAAATAGTTTTTTTACATACATACATACACATCACGCCTGATTCCCTGTAGAGGGGTAGGCACAGATCACGGATCCCCATTTGTCCCGATCCTGACAGACCACTTTCGCTTCATTGACATTCATACATTCTCTAATACACTCTCGGCGGTTATAGGTACTCCTAACGTCACCTTTTTTCAATATAGCGTCTATCTGACTGTTACATATATGTCTTATTAGGCCGGCCCCTACGTAACCGCCCTTCCACTTCACTCATATATATTCCTTTTGTCAATATATAGTTTTTTTAATTTGTACTTAGATCATAAAATAACTTTCAAAGAGAGCTTATGATAGGGCCTATTTTGAATAAAAATATTTTGACTTTTGACTTTGGTATATTAATTTGTTTTATTTGAGTTTATAGCTCTGCAACCAAAGATCGTTACAAATGAAACCTCAATATAATGTATCGAGCCGTATGGCACAGTGAGTGCTAGTTTTGGCGTGTTTACTGGCAACACTGGATTACGCGACTGTGGCGACGCCTCCAACTGCCACCTTATGTGGCGGGTACTCTAAAGTGACGTGTTAAACCATATTAGAAAGGGATTACGTTAAGCATAAATTTTACAAAACAAGCTATGACACCATTGAAGACCTAAAAGTAGCAATAAAGTCAATTGTAACGCAAATTCACCACATGGAAATACAAAATTCAATAGTAAGATCGTTACGTAAACGTGTTGAATATTGTATTGAAAACAACGGCGGTCACTTAGAAAACCTACTGTGATAAACTAAAGTATGCCAAAACAATGCATTTTATTCATTTTCGACACCATGTTTCATAGAGACATTTACAGCTTAAGACCTACACAATTGATATTTAAAAAGAAAAAATGAAAATGCCCAATTTATTTTTTGAAAGCAACCGGGTTCGATTCCCGCACTGGATACAGTTGTTTTTTCAATGAAAGTACTTGTATGAATGTAGTTTTTCTTTTTATCAAAATCGGTGACATGGTTCCTAAGAACAAATCTTCGTATCACTTATAGTTTTAGACTTTCCCATACTGACCGTTTTGAATGCGCCACCCTGTATATATATATATATATATTCCTTTTGTCAATCTGCTATCATTCATCCGCATAACATGTCCAAACCATCGGAGCATGCTCTTTTCAATCTTAGTCACTACATCTTCTTTCAAACCGCAACCTTCCCTTATCACACTATTTTTAATTCTATCATTCAATGTCACTCCTAACATGCTTCTTAGTGACCGCATTTCGACGGCATTGATTCTGCTTTCATGCTTCTTTTACTACCATAAAGTCAATGTTGGAACCAGCACAGCCCTATGAATAGCCATACGTGCCGATTGAGAAATCAACTGGCTACCCATAACACTATACATGGCCCCATTGATCTTATTACCTGCACAGACTCTACGTTCAATATCTCCCTCACATTTTCCGTTATTAGTAAATAGTGTTCCAAAATACACAAAATCATTCACTTGTTCGACTCTTTCATTATCTATGTCAATCTTAAACTCTGTCTTGCTAAGTCCCTCCATGACCATTACTTTGGTTTTATATACATTAATTTTCATATTTTTTTTAAAACCTGGCTTATTAAAGAAAAAGAAAGCAAACAATTTAATCAATTCAGTGCTTGTGCTATCTGTTCGATTCACACTAATAAACCGATCAGGCGTTAGGGAAGCCCGGTTTATTACTTCCCAAGGGCAGAGTTTTCCTTAATCCGTAACTGAAAAGCCTCGGAACTAGGAAAGGGCGGTCCCTTTTCCTGAAATTGCTACCAGGCACGAAAACTCACGTGAGAATTGTACCTAGGTACTTTAATAAGATTGGTAACTTACAATGTGTTGAAGGTAGTCCATTTTCTTAGGATGGTATAACTGGTTCGATTGCCGGTCAGTGTAATTAGGTGGCTAGGCTTTGTTACAAGATACTTAGGTAAAAAACTGTTGCCGCATATTTTATGAACCTTTCAGGTGTTAAAATTTAAGCTAGTAAAATATTATATATTTATTAATTTAATATAATTTTACTAGGAAAGTTATTTTTGCAGTTAATTTTTTTAAGAAAAGTAGGTAATTGAAGCTCATAAAAAATACTGAAATGTATATCAAAATAATAGCTAAACGGACACCAAAGGTTAGGTTTGGGTCGGGACTGTATTATTTTGGTGTACAATCCATCCATATTGGTGTGCACTTTCGTACTATTAGATAGTCCTTCAAATACTACCCTTTTTTAATTCAATTTGACAATAAATGCTGTTTTATATAGGAATGAGTATATTTTATTCAACATTTAAATCAAATCAAACAGAACGATGTCACGAGTGCAAACATTTTATTTGTATATTGTTTCCTGTTTGATTAAAGCTGGTAGTCTACATAATATGTATGTAGTAAAGATTTTCCTTTTAAAGGGGTATGCAGAGCTCCTTTTTTGTTACGTTAATCCTGTTTTCTATTGCATTGACAACCATTTATCATTGCATAGTTTCTTAGTATTTATACTTTCTTATAATATCATTTTGTTTCGTCTCTTTTCTGACTCCAACCATAATAAACCATAAAAACAAAACCTTTCGTCAATCTGTTATTTCCATAAATGGCATATTCAGGTAGGGATGTTTGACACGCATAAATATATAATACTCCATCTTACCTTACATACACACATACACATCACGCCTGATTTCCTGTAGAGGGGTAGGGATCACGGATCCCCATTTGTCCCGATCCTGACAGACCACTTTCGCTTCATTGATACTCAAAGACCTTTTCATATACTACACTCGGTGGTTATAGCTCCTTCTATCGGCACAATTATACTTACCTTATTTGCACTATAACTTTCTCGATTAATAATAAATAAACAAACAACATTCCTCAAATGATAAATTTTATTTTATCAATCAATGAAAGTAAGTAAAACAACGATTCTAATAGCACTTCTTAAACTAAACTTTATATTAACACAATAACTAATATGATAAAAAACATGATACTCGACTTACAATATTTCGTCGTTGTCAAACCAAAATCTGCTATGTGCACTTTTTCGAGATTTTAACTTTTTGACGTCTGCGTATAGAACACTGATCAATCTACCGTATAAAAAACTGCCATGTGTCTATAAGCACTGGGAGACATTATATTCCATAAATATTAAACCTCCGTCGTTAAATAACAAATCAGTTCATTTCTAACATCTATAGCTTTCATTTGATATAGTATTTAAAATGCAAATTCATATAAAATTTTACAGGAGAACTTTTTTTGTCAATATCTCGAAAGTATAATTTTGGCACATAGCAGATTTTGGTTTGACAACGACGATTTATACTTATTGTACATTAAAATCAACTATCCTACCCAATAGCTCTTCGTATGAAAATCGAACAGAAACTGAAACCAGGAACATACATTTTCAAGATTTAATAATTTTTATTTACAAACTATACTTACTAAGTATTAATATTAAACATTTACACATTCTCATTGGTAGAACTCAAATAAAAGTGCGAATGAAATATCCTGAGAAGGTTTCTGAAAAATCGGATATTTTTCTCTTTTACTGTTCTATTATGCACTTTTCGGGATATTGGCATCATTTTGAGACACTTGCAATAAACGCGAAGCAGCATTGTTAGTGTAGAATTATAACTTCAATAGTACCACTCTCAGGTACAGTAATTTAGCGATTCTCCCAGAATCACGTATCTCTCAACTTTTTGCCTTTTATCAGCGCCTGAAATTCACACCATAAGCATCATAAATATTACTCATTTTCGGGAGGTCAGAGGCTTGATTGATCACCGTATAATGCCAAGGTCTTTAGTCATTACACGTTTACTTTACTATAAGGAGAGGCAGTATTCATAAAACAGACATACACATCCTATGTTTAACATATAACGTTTAGGTTTAATGCTATAGGAAGCTTTTAAAAGAAAATCAATATAGCTATGTTCTATATGTTATTAACAAATTAATTAATTAACAAATTATGATTAACAACCACTATATAAAACATTTTTTATAATATAACACTTTTATGTGGCCAAAATAAACAGGAAATTCAAACCCTCAATAGAATGTAACCCATTGCCACGTTATCTTAAAAGGCAAGTAAGGAACTAGGTGAAATTTGGAACAAAGTAGGCGTATCAACTCCAATATTGCTTAACTTCTTACATATTCATTCCCAACAGGCTTAATGTGACAGAACATTCTTCGAAAACTTCTGTTCAACAACTTCAGTTATTATAGATGTAAATATGTATCTTTGTACGTAAGTGAATGTATTCGTATATCAATATGTACCTATGTGAAATTTCAATCTCGCGAAATGCCGATGGGAATAAAACCATGAAAACTCCCCACGTGAATGAAGGGATTTAAATTTCAAATGTTAATCGAGTTTTGTTTGTTTCATCTGAACTTTAATATTGGACTTTAATATTGCAACGAAGCAAGCAAATAGGTGGTATATAAACAGATAAATTCTATGAAATAAGCAAAATATAGCTTATAAGTTTTTAGAAGGATATAACAAAAACTTCCAAAGAACCAATCTAATAATTATCATACGATGAAATAAAATCTAGGTATGCTGGCGATAGGGTTAACCACGAATGCCTACAAACTCATAAGACTACTTCTAAATTTACGTTCTTTAATCCCTTTCTGGGCGAACAGAACTTCTGAGGCACGATAATATTATTATCTTAGGAACTTTAACATTAACTTTGGGGTTGTGTTGACATATGGAACAAGTAGCTAATTCTTCGCCCAATAGATTCCAATTACCCCTAGTCCCTTAGACTACTACGACATGCGAGAGAGAACGACAATAACGAGTAGTTGACTTTCTTTTATAAGCCAATGGCACTAACCTGAAAAGCTTTCCTGAACCTGCTCGAGATCAGGCTGTATATGATAGGGTTGACCACCGCCGACATGTATATGTTGACCATGCTGAGATAGTGCATCCATCGCCATATCTGAAAAATAAGATGACTTAGTCTTAAGTGGATACTTGCTTTGTCACATGCTGTGACGTAAAAATAATATTAACTACCTATTGTTCAGTCGACTCGGGGTAAGTGGGATCTATTGGCTGATGTGGTAACAAACTATCACCTATGCTCCATAATATGTCAACAAAAACTCAATGGTAATACTAAAGCGATGCAGTAGTTAGCTAAGAGGTCGTTAAAATGTCTCAGAAGTTATTTCCTTTTCCGAAAGGGATTATAGAACGTGCATGTATACACTCGTATAACTAGCTATCTCTCTTCTTTGAATTAAATATACCCATATAGAGTGCTTTGAAGCGAAAGTAGTTTCTAGCATTAGAAATAATAGGGATTGATAATCTCCTACTTTAGAGAGGTAAACGTAAGTTAAACGTGGCTTCTATGTATATATTTTGATAATACACAGTAACGTTCCATTACCTTGTTGAATTTAGTACTGTAAAAGTCAGGGAAGAGCCATAACACCCTCATCGCCATGTAGGGTGACCAGCAGAAGAAGAATGCTCCAGCAATGAACACTGTAACAAACATAGATATATTAAACCAAGGCATATTTGGCTAATAAAGGTAATATATACAGCTATTCGCAAAATCGATACGCAGTTATTCGTCTCGCAATGTGACGTAAATTAATGAACCTGATCTTATAAAATAACTGCTCATTAGAAAGGATAAAATAATAATATTATTCAAATCTTGACTATTATGTTTTATACTCTGAAAGAATTTTGCTGCCAATAAAGAACCTGGAGTAGTATTATTGAGCTTCATTCGTGAACAGAATACATATTATGTTTCAAAGTAACAAAAACAAATTCCACTTATTGGAAATCCTTGATTAATGTCATTGGCCTAACCCTCCCCCATTGAGCAAGATAAACACGTAAAGAAAAGTCAACGTAGAGCGTCCACGTTGAATTGCATACTAAGCAGGGAATTAATCAAATCTACGCAGAAGGAGAGAACCGGAAATTTCATTGAGATGCCTCGTTTCTATCTTTGGAATGATTTTCTAAGGTTTAGGGCCCCCACTGGCAACGCGTTTTGATACTCAATCATTCTGAATGAATGAATTGTAATGGAATGAGCTACGGTGGCTACGAAAGTTTTGAATGAAAGTTTATGTTCATTTATCTTGGAAGAATTGTTAATTAGAACCGTTCGATTTTTGGTAATAAGGAGATGCACTTTTAATTATATTTATTTAGATAATTAAACATAAAATTTTCTGTATTATTTTTATTTGTATTGTTACTTTGTTGAAGTTTCGCGTACGTCTTGTTAATAGGTATACGAATTAAAATATGACTTTAATCGTCTTTTAATTTTTTTTTTCTGCACTGATCTTGTATAGCAATAAATTCACGACAATGCATCACTACCACTTACCCAATATCTTCAAATTAACCGGCTGGGGCTGATTCATCTTAAACTTCTTCTTTTTCAACTCCCTAGCTATTAGACTGTACAAAATGATGATCACAAGCATCGGCACAAAGAAGAACACTGTCACGTCAGTCACACAGAAGAACTTCAGATAATTAGACGCTGAGAAATAGCACAGCCTATAGTCGCCTATCTCTATGAACTTAAAACTCACCAGCTCCGGAATCTCAAATGAAATAGCTACAACCCAAATGGAAATTATAATCTTGATAACCCGACTCATTTTTGAGAACTTCTGCCTTAAAAACGGCTTCGTTATAACCAAGTATCGTTCGATTGTGAACACTAATATTGTTAGAACATTAGCGTTGCTTAAAGCTAGGAATACGAAGAGAAAGAAATGACATCCATAGGTATACACAGCATTGTTAGGATCCCATATAATAGTTATATTAAAAGGCATGAAAAGGCAGGTGAATAAATCTGTAATGGCAAGATTGAAAAGATAGCAGTTCATAGGAGTTCGTAAGGTCTTTTCTCTGAATATCACGATGCAAGTACTCAAGTTACCGAAGATTCCAACTGAGCATATTAGGAAAAGCAACACTGAGAATGCGATTTTCAATTCCATAGCTTCTACAAATCTTGGTTCTTCGTTTGGCGTGATGTGCAAGGGAAGGAATAATGAATAATTCCCATTCATTTCTGTAACGCCAACATTTATTTCTATTTCCAACTGCATTTTTGTATCTGTCACTTGTTTTTACGTGGTATTGATAATATTTGTTTTGATAGTACTTTTCAATTACACATCATTTTCTTTCCTTTCAATTGTAATTTTATCTCGTAGTTGACTTGGCATATATAATTTGTTAGAATATCAACCGGTACGTAGTTAATATCTTCCCAATAAATGAACTAATTACTAATCATTTATTTTCATATGATTTTACAACTTTTTCCCTAATCTCCTTTGAAACTTATCGAAATTTTCCGTTATTTCCGTACCAAATTCAAAAGTTCCTCTTAATTTAATATATTTTCTTCGCAAACTTTACAACCAGTGGTTTTCAACCAAATTAACACTTCCCTTCTCTTTCTACTTCATAATCTTTCAATCGCATGACACTAACCACCACGTAGTGACCGATAACGTTGTCAAACCAGTAATGAACCATTAATTCTTCCAAAATGAATTAACACGTCCACCGCCGCACACACCTGAGCCGCTAAAGCAGAAACTAATTAAACAAAGTGCTGTGCACTCCCAACTAATGATTCCCCTAATTGGCAATTTTACAATTGTTTGCGTTAGGGACAACTGATATTGAAAAGGGTGTGGGAGGGCCAATTTGGCATTATGGGTCAAGTATCAAGTTTCTGCACATTGTTTATTGGGAAAGTTTTCGTGTTAGTCGCTCATGGTATGGGTGTTTGTTTAACAGTAGGTGCGTGAACTAATCAATAGATATACAAGTGTGGTACGGTTAAGAATAGATGCTATTATTAAATTAAAGATTTGTTGCTATTATTAAATTAAAACTCAGCTGGCTATAGATTGAAATGGGTGGTATTGTAAAATTAACTAGGCTAAAGAATGAAGACAGTTATCTAAACAAACTTAGACCCAATCACAACCCCCTAAAAGAATTGGACAGAATAATAGATTCTTAAAAAATTTTCATTTAATCGCCATGATCAAATATTTTTCACATAAGTAAATTATAAATACAATAACGTTTAAATTAGTAACCGTTAGTTAAATATATGAAATACGCCGATCGGTGAGAAGGCAAGAATCCCTTCGCATACATACACATTGAAAAATGGAGCCATTGGTAACCTAGGTACCTGCTCTGGCCAGGATAGCCTCTAATCCCACCAATTACATTGCAATTCCACTAGCGTAACTGTCACCATATTGAAAGATTACAATCAGTAATTTTTTCATTAACATTGTCAGTTTATTCGATTACTTTTTTCATTTCCTACATGTAGTTCACGTGTTGTTTTTAATGAAACAAAATGTTTTTTTGTATTTGTATAGCAGTGCAATGTATTTCGCTATGTGAGAATGTCATAAAAAAAACAATCGCAGATGAACCTTGTTCCTCGGTCGGCCGGGTTATATGCTGACTATCCTGATGAAAAGAATTCGTGATGGCCATACACTTACTCCACACTATCGGTTATTTACCTCTTACCTTCCTTCTAATGGATAAACCATATACATAATGTAGTGAAATTGGTCAGGCTAGGTGAAACTTAGAGAATCCAAGTAGCTATATATCACCACCTTACAGCACAACTGCAAATCCGCCTGTTCCATTTTCAAAACATTACCTTTTACTTTAATCAATCCCACCGATTAATTAATAAAAGTTCTTAAGGTCCTATTTAATAAATTCAAAGCGACGAAGAGGCTTAAAGGGTTAAACTTTCTCAGATTACGATTACCGTAATCTCTCTTAAATTCGCGGAACAAGCGCTTTCTTAATTGCTCAGACTGTTCACTCAAGCTAAGCCGCCATACGTCGGAGCCTAAGCCTTTTGGAAACTATTGATCGAGGCTCCATCAAAGCCTCGTCACCTTAATTGAAAACGGTGACACTAATCGGTGGCACATACTTAAAAATCGCAAGATTTGTAAACGTAGTCACATTAGGAAGCCGATGTAAGGAAAGGTTGTCAAGATATAGTAAATGATGTAAGGAATTTACTTATGCCACATTTTTTTCGTATGTATCTGTGGTTATTATTATATGTAAGCCAGAATTATTTAACGATGTAAATAGAGCAAATTGAAACTCATTATACTCGTAGGAAAAAGTAAAAATCATGTTATTTGGTCATATAAAGAAGGAAAGCTGAAAAAACTAGTGTCCGCTGTAAGAAAAACTATCATGATTTGTGTGTAGTTAAGTACATAGGCCTAACATTTCTCACTAAATTCTGTTCCCAAACAACTCATACATCGATGACATCACACCCGTTTATTTATTCAAGAGCCCAGCGCGGGAACAATAATCGTAAACTCGGCATTATCTTCTAAGGCATGCAGACCGTTTGTCAGCCCATCTAGACACTTACGTCTCTCAACGAGGCCCAAAAATGGCGTCATCTGAGCCGTGTAAGAGCGACTGAGGGCGTCAATGTAGGGTAATGGCCCTCTGAACTGAAGCCGGAGTTATATTGATGTCTTTATTGGGAGGAGTTGTTTACTTTGGATAATGTAATAGTGAGTTTATTTGAACGAATGAGCACTTTCATGACTTGCTTGTTTCTGGGTTAAATGGTGATTGAGTTCATGCATTTGAGTTACTGGGATAGATAGGATACTGGGATATATCGATTGGCAGGGAAGAAATCTGAAAATGATAATTGATTTCACATATAACCTAAAAAGACTTATTAATTTTACAATAAAACGGGATTCTCTGCGTATATTTTACAAACAAAGTATAATTACCTTAGTTACCCGAAGTGTTGACAATATTGCATTGGCCTTGGTCAAATGAATAAAAAAATCAAAGTCTTTAAAAATTAGTTAACACAACTTATAATTTATGTATTAGGAATAGGCTACTTTCCTAGTTTTAGAAAACTATACCGTATTGTTCCGATTTCTTATAGTAATGCGTTGTCGATTATATTTTTCATTATAAGTGTGATTTAATTACGTAAAACTCTATTTAAATTCATATTCTGCAAAGGCCCGCCAAAACACTATTTTTATCAAAATGGCGACGATGTCATTTTTCACTGACGTCATCAGACGGTACAAGGTACCCCGTGACGTCATTGTCAATCAATTTAAAGTTGAATTTCTGATAGTTCCGTCAAAACACTCTTCTTCTTCTTCTTCTTAGAGTGCCTCTCCAACTAGTGGAGGTTGGCAGTCAGCTCTGCATACTCCTTTTTGTTCTTAGCAAGGCGGAACAATTCGGCGGCACTTGCAATCCCCGTCCATTCACGGATATTCCGCAGCCAAGACTTTTTCCGACGGCCACGTCGTCTCTTTCCGGCAACTTTTCCCATCATGATGAGTTGCAGCAGTTCATACCGGTCGTGCCTAAGCACATGCCCCAGGTATGCGACCTTTCGCTGTTTGATGGTCTGCAAAAGCTTGCGTTTCTGACCGACTCGACCTCCTCATTTGTGACTTTCTGAGTCCAAGATACTCTCATCATACGTCTGTATGCCCACATTTCAAACGCCTCAATACGTTTCCTGAGGTCCTCTTTAATAGTCCAGGCCTCACATCCGTACAGCAGTATAGGCCAGACGTAGCACTGAAGAAGACGTATGCGAAGTTGGGTCCTGAGACTTCGATTGGAAAGGACCTTCCTCATTTTTCCGAAGGCGCTGCGAGCAATTTCAATGCGAGTCTTGATTTCAACCTCACTATCCCAGTCTTCTGTAAGCCACGTACCGAGGTACTTGTATTTCTTGACCTGTTCCAGTTTTTCACCCGCCACAAATATGTTTGGTTGGATATCGGGGTTGTTGGAAATGACCATCAACCTTGTCTTGGTGACATTCATCCTAAGGCCAGCTTTGACGCTACATTCATTCACTCGATCGACAATCTCTTGAATCTCGGCTTCTGTGGAAGCCAAAAGAACGGTGTCATCGGCATATCTCAAGTTGTTGATGAGCCGCCCATTCACTTTAACACCACAGTTAAGACCTTCCAGCGCTTCTGCCATTATCGCTTCCGAGTATATGTTAAAAAGAGTCGGCGATAAAATGCAACCCTGCCGCACTCCTCTCCTGATGTCAATTTCCTTGGAATCCTCTCCTTCAATTCTGACAGTAGCGCTTTGATTCCAGTACAGATTCTGTATTATACGGATGTCCTTCTTGTCCAACCCGATATCAGTGAGAAGTACAAGGAGACGGTTATGTTGCACCTTATCAAAAGCCTTCTCGTAATCTATAAAACATAGAAAAACATCCTGCTGCATGTCTCGACATTTTTGCACCAGAACCTGTACCGCAAATAAGGCCTCTCTCGTGCCTACTCCAGATCGGAATCCAAACTGACTATCGCTCAGCTGTTCATCACACTTAGTCCGTATTCTTTCATGTATGATCGAAAGAAAGAGCTTAAGGACCTGGCTCATAAGGCTAATCGACCGAAACTCTTCGCACTTTTTCGCGTGTTTCTTTTTTGGCAGGGTGATAAAAGTTGACTTCAGCCAGTCCTCAGGTATGTGGCCAGTATTATAGACATGATTGAATAGGTCTACTAGCACTGTAGTGTGTTCTTCATCTATGAGCTTAAGTATCTCTATGTGAATCTCATCCGGTCCTACAGCTTTTCCAGATTTAGCGCGCCGAAGCATTTTTGTAATTTCATCTTGCAGAAAACTATGGCTATCATCCACATGATCATTGTAATTAGGTACAACACGCTCTCTAGAATCATCCGCAAACAGATTTTCTATATATTGTTCCCATAGAGTAATCTTCCGGCCAATATCCAGAATTGGGACATTATCTTCATCCACAAGTTGATGATGAGTGTGGGTTTTGTGTCCGACCATTGCCTTGATCTCTTTATGCAAATTGAATGCGTCATGTTTAGCATTTAGGTTTTCAACATGTTCGCATCTTCTCTCGTACCAGGAGTTACGTGCAAATCTCACTTCTCTCCGTATTATTTTATCTATGGAGTTATATTTCTCTGGGTTTGTGCTTTTATGTATTCTCCTTTCTTCCATGAGATTGTAGATTTTATCCGTCATCCAAATTTGCTTATTTTCCCAATTTCTAGGCCGAAGATATTCCTTATTGATTTCAGATACTTTGCTCTTTAAATCATGCCACATATGCTCGACAGGTTTAGGTACCTTCCTCTCTTTATCCAAGGCCCATTTATTAATCTCATTCGCCACTCTAGGTCTTATTTTCTCGTCATGAATGGCTCGGATATCAATTCTGTTCTTTTGTTTTTTCCGGATTTTCTTGAGTGTGCACGACAAGTCAGCGATTACGGGATTGTGGTCTGATCTTACATCAGCTCCAGGATATGTCTTTACACTCTTAATGCAGTTCTTGAATCGATTGTTGATAGTGATGAAATCAATTTGGTTTCTCATTATATGGTCAGGTTTGTGCCTAGGTGACGTCCAAGTGTACAGTCTTCTTGGTGGTAGTTGAAAAAATGTGTTTGCAATGACGAGGTCTTTTTCTTGACAGAACTGAACAAACGTATCACCTCTATCATTTCTTTCCCCCAGTCCGTATTTTCCCACGACTCCTTGAACTTCTCCTACTCCTACTTTGGCATTGAGATCCCCCATGACAATATTGATTTCATGCTTCTTAGTGATTCTAATTAGCTCTTCCACCTCTGCATAAAAGTCTTCAATCTCCTGATCTGAGCCATCCTGAGTTGGTGCATAGACTTGTATGATGTTCATATTTCTTGGCTCAGCTTGAATCTGTATCATCATGACACGGTTTGACTTAGGCACAAAGGTTACGGATGTGCCAATATTTCGCGTGAGCATGATACCTACACCGTGTTTATTCGACGCCTCGTCTGATCCAGAGTAATAGAAATCACAGTCTTTATCAATCTGGTGTTTCCCGGATCCCCTCCATCTCACATCACTAATACCCAAAATATCGATGTTCAATCGTGTCATCTCCTTCCTCACGTTAAACATTTTCTCGGGACTCTTGAGGCTTCTTACATTCCATGTTGCAATTCTAAATGGTTTCCGCCCGGGGATTCTTCGCACCCCTGTCCCATTGAAGGGACGCCGGGCACTCGGGGCCATTGCTATTTGAACCTTATTCATATGAAGCTGAGTACTAGGGAAGATAGTGCAGTGGTTTCCCGTTGCCTTCTGCACCAGAACTTTTGGAGAGTATTTGTCTCCCCAGGCCACTGAAGCCTCTTCCAGAAGGTTGCCCTACTGGGTGTTAGGTTATACCGCCTATGCTCGGTCGCCATTGCCTCGTTCGTTGTTTAGCAGGGAGCACCGCGACAACCCTAGAGTCGTCGCCGCTAGCTATTCTAAGAAGAACCACTAGCGCGGGCAGGTGAGGATGACAATTGGGGTCAAAACACTATTTTAATCAAAATGGCGACGATGCAATGTCATTTTTCACTGACGTCATCAGACGGTACAAGGTACCCGGGACCGTCATAGTCAATCAGTCATCATTCAGTCATTCAGTTCAGTAATTTTCTGCCGTTTTCGGTCACGTGATATCCATATAATAATTTACAATTTTCAAGATTCGTTTTTAGCTTCAGAACTATTTAAAATCTACCCAAGTATACAGATAGCAAAAATATATCCTATATTTTTCATATAGGAAAGTAGCCTATTGTTACGATATTCCGAGCTTTGACAGCTTTGACAATCACCTAATATGTGACCAATTGGATTTAATATACGTCATACGACATATCTGCCACAAATGCATATTACATTGCCCATTGATAGCTCTGCTTCGAATAAATGACCTTATCTCTTTCATTGGCCAATAAAGGCTGATAACGGAAAAGGGCCACTATTAGGGAATCAATGGGCCCATACAGCTAATACCACCTTGAGGTCAGGAAAACAATGCCATTTCACCTAAATGCCATTGGCATACCAATTACGACTGTTTCTTCACAAGGTTGGACGGAGACGTAAATAGAGATAATATGGTAAATTCTGTACCGTAACTGTCCTGTGGTAGTCTGGGACGCAATGCTAAATAGCTACCGTTCTTCACGGCATGTCTAGGAGTAAATAACATATATTGGGTTATAGACCAGCAACCTTTCACCAATGTTCCATTATGACATCGCTACCGCAATAATCATGCTGATAAGTGACCTAGGAGTTATTATATCTCCGAGGTTCTGTCCAACCCGAAAGGGATTAAAGGACGTGAATGTATATGTACAGTAACCGTTAACTCTTTCAGAGGTTTGTTTATCATATCCAATGATTAAATATAAACATCGAGGCGAATTAGTTACTTTTGATGTATAAACGAAAGTTCAGAAATAAGGAAGAAAATTATTTTATTTTGAAAATTATGGGCTGCTATTTCATGCCCAAACACAACTAATACATAAGTATCCCTTATTCATCTCCAATGACAGGTCGTCAAGAAAACCAGCGTTTTACAAGTATTCACGTGTAGCCAGATACATTCATTCAAGAAAATACATAGATATTTCGTCAAATTCACTTCCTCAACAAAAGATTCACAAGACACTAGATATCTCGAAATATCTGAGCAATCCCCGAAAACAATGTCACAAATTGGCGATCGCGATGGAAGCGGACGAAATGAGCCGCTCTGACGACTCGGAGATAAGGGTACCTTCGGGTGGATGGTCATAAGGAGGTTATTCTGTCAAAGATGCTGAAATTCGTAATGTTTATTTCTCGTCTGTAAATTGTGCAGATATATTTTATTTGTAAATATATTTAGCTTTAAGGTTTTATTTTATAATTATCAGTTTATTTTCAACTTTATTTATCTAGATATTATTTTCATTTATTTCCTCAATTGTGCATAGTTTATTAAGTTCAACATAACATAAGCGTACGCGCTTCAAGACTTGTGATACTTCCTTTTTTTATTGTATCGTAGTATTCAGAGGCTTAAGTGTGAGAGTGTTAGGCATGGGTCACTCGAAGTTTAATGAGTTTCTTGAAGAAAAAAGGCGATAGACGATACAAAGGTGATAAGAAATTGTTTACGCATAAAATGTGTAGGTATGTTAATTAGGCCCTCTGAATCTGTAATATTAAAAAATAAAAATGAATCATAGCTATGAAGTCTGAAATTCGTCAATGTTTTCCATTTATTACTGCTATAAAAAAAAATTCTATGGAAAATCAATGTCACTATGTGTATGCAACGTGAAGGACAGAAGAGCGTGTATAAGAAGGCTAATAGGGTGTGAGTGATGCAAGAGAGATTTGTCAGGATCGTCCAAAGCGGTAACCGGTAGTCTCTGCCTTATGTGTTAGGAAAATAGAACTGCAAATATACGTATGAATCAGAAATGAATATGAAAAACCAACTGTTTATAAGATTTGCATTTTACAAACTTACTCTAGCCACAACGCACTTGTTTAGTATGTTAGCAGAATAGCCCCCTCAGCATAACTTTTCGCAATAAACATTGGCATGAAATAATTGGTACCTCTTCCAAAGTTTTTTCATTAGCTTATCCCTGCTCTGAGTTTCTATTGACCCAATTATGTAGCGAGTAAATATGATGCTAATACGTTGTGAAGCAGACTTACCTAAGTTATATGTAGGTAACATAAGTATAATTGATTCCACCGGGAATCGCCTCACTCTATGGCCATAACATAAAAATATACATACGTATAGATTCACGACCCCTAATACCTTTCGGGGTGAACAAAACCTTGGAGACGATAATATCCCCAAGGTCACTTCATTCATGTAATAGATAAGTTTTTTCCAACGACATTTCTTACAATTCACGGTATAAACAGGTACTGCAGTTTAATTCCAATCTTACAAATATGCTAATAAAAATACGTTACGTTTCGTAAACGTTGTAAGTACACCGAATTCAAAGTGTAAAAATGTATTTATCCAAAAAGAAAGGCTTTTGTTTTATACCTACGATGGTTAGGTTAGGTATCCCCTCGCAAATTCATGAAATGTTCCACCCCCAGACAAAGTTATATGAATTAATTGGTCTACCTACAATCAAATGTACCTAAAACATTTTATTACCTATCGACGTCACCGATGCCCTTTTTACTGTCAATCAGAGAAAGCCATTTTCCAATGACCCAATGGAGAAGATTCACGTTTAGATTGTAATGAATATTTTAAGGAAAAAGTCTCTGAAAATAAAGTGGGATTTCGTTTGGTATAAGAAACTTTTTGAAAACGTTTTCCCTCTTGTTTTACAAGAATTTGGCCTACATTTAGTTTTTAAATGAATTAAACAACAGGGGCCTTAGCCCGCTAATGCTTAATGCGATATATCAGTTCAATATCACACTTTTACTGGGGCCTTAATCCACTAATGCTTTTTGCAAACTTACAGTTCAAACTCAGATCAGTAATAGTGAGAAGTTGGTAGTGGATTAGCAAAGTGACAAAATCGACATTTTTTAAGCGAAATTTAACACTTTTGCCAATTTAATAGTGAAATTTGACATTTAATCACTACCAATTTCTCACTATTACTGATCTGATATTGAAGTGATGATACCGATAGTAGACTAGGACTTATATAGTATATATTATCTACATTATATTCCATTCTTTTTGTTGTGATTTGTGTACCCTGACCTAACCCCTTCATTATCTTGCTTAAATTTATACAAAATAATTAATAATATAATATTTAATAATAATAATAGCTATAATAATAATAAAATATATAAAAGAAAGTAGCTATTTTAAAATTCATTTACTTAGAATTAGCGTACAAAAAAGAAAATAATTGTTAATTCTTCTACTTCTTAGAAGAACTAAATTTACAATAATGATCGCCTCCCATTTTCATTCGCCGCCGAAAAACTCTGGCATTGCCATTATGAGAACAACAAAAACCTTTTTCTAAATTGACCAATTCATTCTCGAGTTACAGTTAGGTTAGGTTAGGTTGACTTGTTACCTAAAACCTCCTTACATATACCTCCTATACATAATTATCATAATACCGGAATGAGATTGATTCACCACGAATATGTCGAACATTACAATAATACACCTGTAAAATACTTATAATACACACATAGTACTGTAAGGTCCCAGGAACTAAAAATTTACGAATTCGGTTCCCGGTGGAGGCAGAGTTAGGAACTACGCTTTTCCTCTGATTTCAAGTCCGGTCATTGATTCTTTATATAATAAGTATATATTTGTAAAATATACGTAGATTTAGTACCTTTAACACGAACAATTGGTGTTACAGTGTCCTAAATATTATTTTTATTATATTAAATGGTTGCACAACTCACAAAAAGCACATTATACATTCATAGACTATTTACACATACATACTTACAGAGGAAACCCAGCCGGAATATTACGAAATACACGTGCTGAATACACAGGCACATACATATGCTAGTGAAGTAATAAATTATTATCTGCGGTAAAGGGTTAGAGATGGTGAACTTAATCAATCGAATCATTTCCTCGAAGGATAGCTTAGATAGATTCTGTTAGATAAGCTCTTAATCGGCTTGGATTCTATTCCTAAAATAAGGTTGGTTAATCTATTTTCTATTCGGGTTAGGAAAACAATTGTCGTAATTGCCTACAATATGTAGTTATTTAATTAACACATGAGGGAGAGACAAAACTTTGTGATAATAATATGGTTTGGGTTGCCTAAAATTTTGTTTATCCGGCTGTCATGGAATAATGATGACAATATGATAGCATGTCAACCAAAAGGTACATTATCAATTAAGAATCTCTCATAAATATGCCCGTACAAACAATTTGTAGCAACTTAGATAATATGAGAATTTTGTCGAATTGTAAAATTGTTCAACTACTCGTCTCAAGGCGGGTGTACGCAGCATGAAGAACAGAAGAGCATGTATGGGAAGGTTACTGAGATTTGTCAGGACCCTCAGAGACGTAGAGGCGTAAATATATTTATGTATATATATTCAAATATCCAAACCCGGAATAACATGTTTTTAATAACATGTTCCGTTTCAATACAGCGTTACATAGCCTGTATATTGTATCCCCGCTTCATTTGGACTTGAATAATACAGTTTCACGTTCGCATACAATAATTTACGACCCAAAATGGCAACATTTCACCAGTTATTCGTAAAGGTGCGAACACACAAAGCAAGGGAACAGCCGCACTTCAAACGCGATGAATAATTGCGTACGCTACGTTTTGTAGAAGGTACTTAATTATGAATTATTTCTTTTCTTACAAGAGAATGTTCGGGAAAAATTAATGTTTATAATTTTATTATAACCTTACACAGTGAATGCTGTGAGGTAAATTATAGGATAGCTTAGGTGAGAGTAAGGACTTAATACTTGTTCAGACGTAAGCCTAATATTTAAAGATAGCTCTTTGGAAAACTAAGATAATGGGTCACTATCCCTAAGATAATTACAATGCACATACGAGTATTTTCCTTTACCTTAATACCTCCTTACTACAAGTATAACAGAATATTTGAGCAAATTTAAATATCTTTTACCATAACCACGTACGTATCTACATATTATATAGTTTATTATGGACAATGTTGCCGACATTTTACCAGATAACAAGATCGTTTCTATGGTAACATCTCGTCAGTAATCTTCTCTAATACATACATACTACCTTATACCGTTTAATGCATGTTGGGGTCGAAAGGCGAATGTTAACAAGATGTTATGAATTACAAACAAGAGTCAATGTATTTTAGCAATTTGTTAAATGTAGAATATATACTATTAGCAATGTTTTCGTAGGCATCCATTTTTATCGATCTCAACATAATATAACTTTCACTTCACTAACATTAGTTAATTTGATAAGATTGTAGCACTTCTATATTAAATTGATATCACCTCATTTCCCGAAATAATAATTGTAAGTGCCTTACTAGTCCTTGGGCAATATCGATCGTTAAACTTGAAAAACAAATCCTACCTTCTTTGTAATATCTTGTATGTCATAGAATACGTAATCGCTTCTTTACTACTTCTCGTAAGTATTGGATCGTAAAATAAAAGATTTGTTTGCGCGTTTTAGGTATTCAGATCCACGATTTGATTGATCGTTAATAAATGCAAGTTTTATTGTGTGCAATTAAATGAATCCTGGACGAACGTTAAGTGATGGTGTAGGGAGCTTTATGATTACTTAGGGCGTTTTATCTATGGGATTTATGAACCGACATAAAATTCTTGCATGTTCAAGAAAAGGTTGACGTAGGGATTTAAATAATCAAGGCAGATATACCATGTGAACCAACCGTAGGTATATGTCTGATTTTTATAGCCCAAGAGAAGCATCCTAAATTTAAAATTTCGTCTCGCAATCCAAGCATTTAATAACGAAACCTGCAAAATAAGGATGTAACATATTTTGTTAGCTATGAATCCGGTATACTTATTTTCTCAACAGCCCTTATTCGAGGAGATATCTATAGAATTTTGGAAATGAAGAAGTTTTAAGTAAACGTTACACATTCAACGAGTCATACGTAGAGTAATTAAATTCTAATGAGTTATATATAAAATATTTGACCATAACTATATCGATATTTTAATGTTGTGTACATCCTTAGTCATAGCAATTTTTATTTATTTATGCCACTTGTTACTTTATGTTTGTTTAGAAATACTAACATTGATTTGTTGTTTATTTAAATATTTAAAACTGAAATAAACCAGCACTGAAACTATGTAAATGTAAAGAAACAGAAATGATAAATTACGAACTAAAATTTTTAACCACCGATGACAACGTTATAGTAAAAAATACTGACTTTAAAACTTCCAAGTAAGTTTCACGAATTTAACAAACTTTCCAAACATTGTTTTAAACCTTTAGTAAATTATATTTATATCGTTACAGATATGAAACGAAGAAGAAAAATGAGGAGACAGCTTACGACGCGGCTAAAAGGGTATACATTCAAAGCCGTGGTAGTTATTCCAAGCCCTACAACACACGAGCTTTAAAGCAATTAGAATCTAAAATTCGTGACCGAATTATAGTTTATTGCGAATGGATTAGTGAAAATCTCATCGTGATAGTGTTCTCAACGGGATCCATAGCCTACCTCAGTGTGAATATAGATACTTTGGATGTGACACAAATATTGTTTGATCGTTACTGTGTTGGAAAGCTTTCTGGTCATATTATTAGTGGTGGTTAGTCTTGATAATTTCTATTTGCCTTTAAATTGAATGACTTTTCCGTTAGATATTTCCTATTTATTTATTTAGTTTTAGCAACTAATGAAGTCCTATGCCCACATTTGTCCATACTTAGCAATTTCTTTGGTGAACATTATACATACATAGTTGTATTTGTATTTTCTTTTATGTACATGCAACGATCATTTACAATAAGGGTTGCAATCACAATATTCCCCATAGCCAACACCTAGAGTGACAAAGTGTAAACCCGTGACTAAAAAGTAATGATTATATGATCATATATTTCCCTTGGCTAATCATATTGGTCTATAGGTAAAGCAATCTAACATTGCCCATTATTTTAGTATGTTTCAGTTCCTCATACATACTGTTTGCGCATGCTGAAAGCTGTGCTACTCTTTTGACTCTTGGACCCAATAAGAATGGTGTTAATAAACCATGCAAGATTGCTGACAGAAACCCACATGTTATTGTAAGTAAATAATATAGCAAGTAGTAATAAAAATAGGAACAAAGAAGAGCCAGTAGATATTTGAGAACATCAAATTTAGAATATTGTTAAATAAATATGAAATTCATTAGTATATCAAGTAGAAGTAACTTAGACACATCTTTTAATGAGATTAATTTGTATTGAAAAATCTTTTTCACAAATTAAATATTCTATACATATATATCGCTGCCCCCGACGAACACTATCGTATTCGCTCTTACCATAGAATCGGTTTTATTGAATATTCGTATCCACACCATCGTATTACGCCATAGAGTAAATTTTTAAGGTTGGGCAATGAATACTTTTGGATTTATGCACTGAGTAATGATCTTTATGTTTTTATTCAATGGGAAATTTAAGACGATTTATAACGCAAAAGGCTATTACCGAATCTCAAAAGCCAACATTATAGAGTAAACTACTCTTACGATATTGTTCGAGTGATATATTACATATCAGTGTTGCATATGTATCACGGAACAATATCGTAGCGCACGATTACTATAGCAGTACAGTTTAGTGATTTCCGTCGATCACTATCGTAAAGTTAGGTTGCGTTAATATTCACCATAGCACAGACCATAGTATATTTCAGTAATAGACATTTTCTTAAATATCTCATTTAGATACAAATTTTTTTACAAAAAAAATATTTAAAATTTAGTGTAATAATACCCTCTATGTTTGGTATAAATATGTTTATTGTAGATTTGATAGTTTTTAAGATATTCAGTTTTTAGTTGCTGGTGTAAAATCGTTATTTTCCTATTACGATAGTGTTCGTCGGGGGCAGCGATATATTCACTCCTCTATGTCCCCAATGGGATAGTTACAGACTATTGATCACCAAGTGGAACGATCCTGATCTGTCTAGCTTCACTGACATCCATTAACCTTCTCATACATGCTCTTCTCTTCTTCAAAATATTATTTGTATTTAAAATACTCAAACACATGCAAATATTCCAGACAATCCCCCTAGCTGATGGGGCGAGGAGAGCAGAAAGACGTATATCTTGGTCCGAGACCACATCTGAGTCGAACCAGACGCGACTGAGGGTCTTAGTGTGGACTGCCACAGGGTCAGAACCAGCGCCTTGGTCTCCTGCGGCAGAAGTCAGGGCTAATCTGCATTTGTATCAAGTCTGCGGGTAAGTAATTTAGTTGACAACCTCCATGGCATGATGGGTTAACTGCCTGAATGCTAATTGTGAGGTCCCGGGTTCAATTCCCAGTGGAGGCAGAGTTAAGAACTATGCTTTTCTTCTGCTTTTCAGTCTTCATCATAGTGCTATATATGTATTTATCTATAAATAATAAATATATATTTCTTAAATTTATGTTGACTAGTACTCTTAACACGAGTCTTAAATGTACTTAGCAAGGCGATAGTTCAATTGGTATAATAATGTCCAAGTATTATTATTATAAAGTAGGTAATGTAGGTAGCATGGTATGAATAAACTTTGCCTGTTCGCCAGATAGGCAAAGAGTATTGACACTGTATGTATTATCACATGAAACTATCAATCACACTTGTTAGTGAAAAATTTGATGTTTTTTTTTTTTGCGTTTATTTACAGCCACAAAAACATACACAATACAAAACTTTTACAATTAAAACTTACAAACTAGGGGATAAAACTTGTGCATGTTATTGTCGCAGCAAAAGGGTTCCAACTCAGCTGGGTATGTTGCGTTTGATAGCAAACGCAACGCTGGTATTATTAGATAATTTATAGTTTATTCGCATTAAGAAAATAGTGACATTATCTTGTCCCTACGATTTCACCAATAAGATGTTACAATGGTTGTCTGCAATTGGTCAATATGACTTTTTTCTTCTTTACTCACATCTCATTGGACAGTTTAATATCTGAATATTATGATGTTACAATTTACTTAAAGCAAGTAATAGAAAATTGAGGATATGAAAGAAACTTAACTGCACACATGTTGCTTCTTACTCTTTGAAATTCTAGTTCCTTAGTTTATATTTATTAACCTTGTTTGTAGAATGATTAGGCTAATGTTCATGTAACTTTCAGCCAGCAAATGAATGTAGTGGTATACCACCAATTGGAAAATGAGACCCTGTTAGCAGAAGTATCTAAAAACGACCTTAACACCCTTGACATAGTGGAGCAAATCGTCTGTCACAAGGTTAGTAGTAGTTAGTATCCATAAAAAAAACATACAACTTACATACATACATTTACCACCTTTCCCTTTTGGTACGGATAGAAACTTGGAGATATATCTCCTAGGTCACTTTTTAGCATAAATATTGGGATTTTGATGTCATATGTAGTTTGAACGAGTATTGTTCTATCAAAGTGTGTATAAATAGCGATATATCAAAATGTGTATGTATAGCAGTGAATAAATGTTTTTCTTTCTTTCTTTATATGGAATAATACTGACAGGTTGGTAGCCTATCGCCCAATATTGCAGAGGTTCACAATTGCGGAGATGGAAACCAATATATTGCATTTGCCCCTAGTCCCTTGTCCAATTAACGGCAGCTAGTTAGCATATAGCACTGGACTCCATATAACATTTTTATACAATATTCTTATACACACACAACATTATAAATGCCTAGTTTAATGGTCAGAAACTTAAAAGTCTCTCTTCCCAACAAGCTGTATAAGGCAAATAAATAACTAGCATTATTAGACCTAATTTACTCCTAAAATTACCTAATAATCCTAAATTTCTTACATCTTTATACCAAAATCAGTGCTTAAATGTGACAATGCATTTTTCATACATACATACATATCACGCCTAATTTCCTGTAGAGGGGTAGGCAGAGATCACGAATCCCCATTTGTCCCGATCCTGACAGACCACTTTCGCTTCATTGACACTCATACATCTTCTGATACACAATCAGCGGTTATAGGTACTCCTAACGTCACCCTTTTTCATCATAGCGTCTATCTGTCTGTTATATTATTGCAATGCTTTTTTCAGTACTCTAAAAATGAATCTAAGTATGTAGATAACTATATTTATCATTTCAGACAGGAGTATCAATAGAATGGCATCAGTACACTGTACCGGAAGACACAGAATTTCCTCTAAAGCTGCGTTCACATCGCACTAACGCGACCCGAGCGACTCTGCCGGCGGTTTGTCGCACAGTCGCACGAAGTCAGTGTGAACACCGCCTCATACTGGCCTGTATAGATGGCGCTTTACATGTTATGAAACGTGGTGTTGGTCTTACTCATTCTACTAGAGCTGGTTTTGTAAGTATGTTTTGTTATTGGGGTGGATTGAAGTGTGGAATGCAAATTATTTGTACACAAAGTGGTAGATAGTTGATCAACCTAAGATCTTAATGAGTTATTATGTATGTTCTATTTGATTTTTTAATTAAGTTTGCATTAATATTAATAATACAATTTTGTAATAGGTAAATCAAATGACATTGCGAAATTAAGTTTTGTGATTACTGGAAATATTTCAAATATTCAGTAATTCGACGTAGGTCAGTTGTTTGGGGCTTAACTCTGTATCAGTGGGTACAGGGTTCAAATCCCGCTTGAGCATGTACCAATGGAACTAAATTTCTATGTACATTTTCATAATAAAAACACATTTACGAAATGCATCGAATTATACGGTGAGGGAAACATTGTGAGAAAACCTACCTGTTCGTCGAGCTTTTTTTGTCATTTTTGGAAGTATTTTGTGAAAAATAAATATTTTTCTAAATAGGTACACAGTGTCAAATTTGGCACCTTAATTTCTAACTCTAACTCAAAATGATCACTTAACCACTGTCTACCCCAAAAGGTTCTAACGCATTTAAATTTCAGATTCCGTCCCAAGTGTACTTGGGTGGCGAGTTGGTGATCTGCGTGGAGGAGGGGCCCGGGTTCAGTGCCTGGACAGGGCACTCACGCTGCTCAACCATGGGGCTAAGTGCTTTCACTATGCTCAGCATTTTAGGTAAGAAACTAAAAAAATACAATAGCTGGGTAGTCAGAGGTTCAGGTGTCCGCAATTGCGAAGATAGTAATTCTATGGACACCTCGAACCCAAGTGTTAACCAGATAGTCAGTACTCAATGTGTCAGGTGGTAAGCCATGTTGCCATTTACAAACACTAATTATTACCTGTTCGGGGAACAGGTAGGTTTTCTCACGATGTTCTCCCTCACCGAAATATTCGATGTATTTCGTAAATGTGTTTTTATTACGAAAATGTACATATGAATTCATTAAACTTCATAGAAATTTATTAGACAGTATCGCCATTTACAAGTACTGACTATTACCTATAAAATAAAATATGTTTATTTCAGAGAAAGTCCCCAAATGAGGGTTCTGTCTACCCACGTGATAAGAGGGGGCGTGATACTGCTCGTCCTCTTTGGCGATGGCCCCTTGGCTTTACTGCGGTACACACATCCTAAGATTCTTGCGGTAAGTCACAAACTTTTTTTGTAATTCTTTATTAAGCCATTCACCACTAAGGTTAAGTCGGCTGAAGTACAAACACTGATGCCACGGCGTTTGAACTTCTTGTTATTCAGGTCGCCATGGTTACACCAACGCCGCCAGCCGCTATAACCGAAGAAAAACGAAATCGAAACTCCAATTCTTGTCTTCCTTGTTCTTCGGTTCGTTTCAGTTGAAGATCCAAATATAATCCCAAAGCGAACATATTTAACCAATTTGGCATCACAACTGACTCAATATTCAGCCGAAAATAGTTCTTTGTATTTTCAACTTTCACTGAGCTGCTGACTTTCATGTTTATGGTGAACTTTGACTTGCTTTTTTGACACCATAGACGACTGAAGTCACAAACTTACTGCAACAACAAACAAACACGTCCATTAACCCTTACGGGGTAGTCTGAGATTCGTGTATCTACTCGTAGTACCGCAATTATGTTTGCGATTCTATAACCAATTGAACTAGCCCCTTGCTAAAATATACGCTGACTAGTTCCCTTACACAAGTCTTAAATGAACTTACCAAGGAGCTTGGTCCATTTTTTGTAATAGTATCTCAATTATTATAATCATGTTTGGACATGTTATGCGGATGAATGATAGCAGATTGACAAAAGGAATATATATGAGTGAAGTGGAAGGGCGGTTACGTAGGGGCCGGCCTAATAAGACATATAACAGTCAGATAGACGCTATATTGAAAAAAGGTGACGTTAGGAGTACCTATAACCGCCGAGAGTGTATGAGAGGATGTATGAATGTCAATGAAGCGAAAGTGGTATGTCAGGATCGAGACAAATGGGGATCCGTGATTTCTGCCTACCCCTCTACAGGGAATCAGGCGTCATGTGTATGTATGTATAATCATGTATATGTGTGTTTTTAGGGTTGGATCCGTAGCGGTCGGTTGACGCGGGCAGTGGCTTATTTGAGAGCGTTAGACTGGGAGATAGAAGGAGACCACTGCCTCAGGGTGCTCCAAGATATTGCTAGTAAGTATACGTAGATAGATCAAGGGTTATTTTTATCAATTCTGGCTCCTGACATCATCGAACATTGCCTTCATTAGTAAATATAAAAATACTAAGTACTTGTAATACTTTTTGTACAAGACACATCTGTAGAAACTAATTAAAGCCTATTTTTTACGTGTAAATTCTATGAGGTAACCTACCCATTTCTGAAATTGTCTTCCATAATCGTTTTACGGTATGTTGTTTTACCATCAATCAAAATGGGTTTTCAGTGCTAAAGACATTATTTAGTTCAAGGTAATTCGACTTAGCTCAGTTGTTTGAAGCTTGGCTCTGTATCAGTGTGTACAGGGTTGAAATCTCGCTTGACCATGTACCAATGGAAATGAAGGTTAATGAATCTCTAGGTACATTTTCGTAATAAAAATACATTTACAAAATGCGTTTAATACTACGGTGAGGGAAAACATCGTGAGGTTGTGATTGTTGTGAATGGTGACATGGCCATAAAATCACTACCTTCGCAATGCAGAGATGGACACCTCAACCTCTGACTACCCCGCAAGGGTGAATGGTCATAAACGCGTTTATCTTTGTTTTTTTTGTTACTTGAATGTGAACATACAACCTTTGACCACCCCTAAAGCCTTATTATATAGCTAAAAAAAGACAAACGTTTGTTTTCAGGAGAAACAACTCGTAAGCCCCTTTGTCCGAACACCGAGGCCTGTTTGCAAGCGGCCTTAGGAGCGTACCTAGCGACGCACGCCGCCAACTCAGCTGTCAGACATCGGGACGCCGTGTATAACATTGCCAGGGTGTTCTTTCATCAATTGCTCAGGTAAATATAGTATTAAGAGATTCGCGATTTATACTCATGATTAATAACTAGCGGGACTTATCGCGTATGTTCTGCCGTCTGCCCGTGACCATGACTGCTGCAACGTAGCCGAAACGTCGGGTTAATAAAGGTAACTTCATTATATAAAAACATACGCGATAAGTCCCGCTAGTTATTAATCATGCTCAGGTAAATATAGTGAAAATGGTTCTTTCTTCTTTGGGTGCCATCTCCTATCGGAGGTCGGCTATCATTGAGGCTACACGATCACGCGATGTTGTCGCTCGGAAGAGTTCTATATTACTCGTGTTGAACCACTCTGCGAGATTCTGCAGCCACGACGTTTTTCTGCGGCCAGGCCTTCTTCGACCTTCAACTTTGCCTTGCAGAATAAGTTGCAGTAGATTGTATTTGTCGGCGCGCATAATATGACCAAGATATTGCAGTTTCCTCCTTTTTATGGTCTTCAAGAGCTCTAACTTCTTATTCATTTTCAGTAAAACCGTTTCATTTGTTACACGATCCGTCCCATGATATTTTCAACATCCTCCTATATATCCACATTTCGAATGCTTCTAACCGTTTACATAACGTCTGGGTTAGTGTCCAGGCTTCTACTCCGTATAACAGGATTGAAAATATATAAGACCGCACTAAGCGGCATCTCGTGGAGAGTTTCAGATTCCGGTTACAAAGAAGGTGATTCATCTTCATAAAAGCGCCTCTGGCCTGCTCTATGCGACATTTTATCTCTACACTCTGTCTTCTTGGTCGTTCACCATACATCCAAGGTATTTATATGAACGGACTCTCTCAAGTGGTTGGTTTTTAACGCTTATAACTGCAGACATCTGTGGCGTACGACCTACGATCATGTACTTGGTCTTCTTTATATTGATGTTCAGACCGTTGCTAGCACTGATCGACTCAACACGGTTAAGTAACTGTTGTAGATCTCCCATAGAGCTAGCTAAAAGGATTGTATCGTCCGCATATCGGATGTTGTTGAGGGGCCTCCCGTTTACAACGATCCCTTCGGTTGCATTCTCAAGGGCTTCTGAGAAAATCTCTTCGGCATAGAGATTAAATAGCAAGGGCGATAAAATACAACCCTGTCGCACTCCTCGTAGAATTTCCACATCAGCGGTAAGTTGGTGTTCCACGCGTACGTTAGCGGTCTGCTGCCAGTATAGGTTCTTAATGATGAAGACGTCTTTGGAATCAAGGCCTATTTTCTCGAGGATCTGAATCAACTTTTCGTGTTTTATGCGATCAAATGCCTTTTCATAATCTATGAAACAGACGTATACACATCTGTCCATATCCCAACAGCGTTGCATCAGCACTTTATAACCAAATAAAGCATCCCGCGTTCCATAGCCATTTCTAAACCCAAACTGTGTCTCTGAAATGTTATCTTCGCACTTTCTGTATATTCGTTTATGGATAACTTTAAGGAAGATTTTCAGGACGTGGCTCATTAGTGATATGGTGCGGTACTCGCTACATCGTTTTGCGGTGCTGATTTTTGGCAGAGTAATGAAGGTGGAATGGAGCCATTCTGAAGGAATTGTGCCGGAATTATAAATAACATTGAAGAGATTCACAATGACATCTAGATGGTCGTATTCTAGCAATTTCAAAACTTCCACGGGTACTTCATCTGGGCCTACGGCCTTACCGTTCTTTGCAGATTTTATTGCATAAGAAATTTCATCTTTTGTGATAGGGGGTCCAGTTAATTGTACATCTGTGCTTAAATGTTCCCCTCTTTGGTCATTAAAAAGCTCCTCAACATATTCTTTCCAGATCCTTAGACGGTCTTCTATACTCATGGCGTAGTTGCCATCTTTATCCTGAAGAGTAGAGGCTGATCGTCGTTTTTTCTGCCCAGTGAGTTCGTTTATCTTCTTATACATATTGAAGGCGTCATGTTTGGCTTGTAACTCTTCTATCTCTGTGCATTTGTCATTGATCCACAAATCCTTAGCCTCGATACATTTCCGTCTGATCTCTCTGTGAACCTCTTTATATTGCTTCTGGTCTGTATGTTTTACCAGTCGTCTCTGTGTCATTAAATCTAGGATTTCCCCTGTCATCCATTCTCCTGACTTGACAGCTTTAGCCGGCGTGAGCATCTCCTTTGCTGTGTTTATAATAACACCTTTGACATCTTTCCAAACTTGTTCTGGCGAGGTTTTTGGCGTTTGAAGTTTGATTTGTTCCCGTAACTCATGGAATTTATTATGGAGGGCACAATGAAGCTTTCTCTTTATGTCCTTATTCCTAAGTTGAGAAACATCAATCCTTGATGACGCCTTTGATGGTATCAGTTTCTTTAGCTTCGTGGTAAAGACTCCCAAGAGAGGATTGTGATCTGCACCAACATCTGCTCCCGGATAGGTTTTAACCGACTTAAAACTGTTACGGTACCTCATGTTGACTAATATGAAATCTATCTGGTTTCTTATAATATTTGTCAGAGAATCAGCGGGGGATTTCCAAGTGTAAAGACGGCGTGGGGGTAGCTTAAAATAAGTGTTCATTACTACCAGAGATTCTTCTTGACAGAATTGAATGAGACGATCTCCCCGATCGTTGCGCATGCCCAAGCCGTAAAGCCCGACAACATTTTGAATAGGACCTTCACCGATCTTAGCGTTAAAGTCACCCATGATTACAGTACACTCTGACTTTTTTAGTTTGGTGAGTACGGTTTTCAAGTCCTTATAAAACTCTTAATAAGAATGCTAACTTTTTATCTGCAGTAGGTAACATATACCTGGATCATGTTTGGATTTATAGGTTTTGCTCTGAAAATTATATCAAAATTATCGTAACATACTTAATAATTTGTAGCATAACTTAATAATTTGTATTAACAATAAGGGATAGGTCCTAGGTTTGAATCCCGGCTTGTGCATGTACCAATGAATGAAATTTGAATGTTTTTCATTTACGTACATAATTTACAGTCGCTAACGGTGAGGAAACATCGTGAGGAAACTTGCCTATTCCTCGGGATAGGTAATAGTCAGTACCTATATACACAAGTCGTAAAGATAACTAATGTACATCTACAACGAATATGTACCTGCTCAGTTTTTCGTCGTCATTTATACCTGAATAAGAGATAAACTCTACGTTTTATTAATCCGACTTTGTCACCCACGCACTCGCACCCACTTCAACATTCAGTCCATAATTTAACAAATATATTGGGACCCGCAGAGGTCTGGTGCCCAAATCAATAAATATCTGCCAGCTACGAGTGTCACGCCGAATTCGGAGGCGAAAATGCGAAGTTAGGAGAAAACAGTGGATCAACAAATACGATTCTAAAGGCTAATAAATCAGCGTGGACATTGTAAATTGTGGGATCACACATAAGGATAGGTGACCTATATTGTGTCTAAGGATATATTTTCGCTTGTAAGGGCTACGTGTTAATTGTGTATTATATTTGAGAGTAATTCAATATTTAAGGTCACAGATATAGCCCTTAGCTATATATTATTACTTACTATTGACGACTTGGCTATTAATGACTTTAAACTGAGAATGTGATGGTCCAATCTGAAGCATAATGTTCTATACTTGTATTTTCAAATTATAGTATCGTTAGCTTGTTTACATAAAAGATTAACACCATCATGTTTTTAATACCTTTATTATAATTATTGACATAAATACTATTAGATTAAAACCATTAACAATCCTAAATGTTCAAGATATTATCATAATCACAATTAAAAGTCAGAACTTTGCTTATTGTTTTAATATCTCAAACTTATTGCATAAGTAATACATACATTTCTCATTATTATTCGAATATTGCTCGAGTTAAGCATAACTTTGAAATCCAATATTGCCAAGTCAAACATCTGATTGCGAGTAATTAAATTGAATACTGTACGGAACTCGAGGCAATCTCATTAAAACGTTCTAGGAACATTCCCTCAAGATTTCCAGTAAATAAACCCACAGAACAAAGTGATGTATTGTTATTGCTATATATTAGGAGGTCATCTAGTCGGTGTTTGAGTAGGCTTCTGGATTGTGATGTACCATCAATACGAAACTTAAACATCTGTCTTATAAATTCGAAAATATATCCAAAATGTAAGACAAAACTTACAAATCCCAGTTAATATATAGTACAAAAAAACACAAATTGAATTGAAATTTTTATCTTTAAGTTCCAAAACAACTCTGATACAGTTATCTAATATGCTCCTAGTTATTGGTGACAATATGTATGAAAATGAAAACTGAAGTGTACATTTTCATTTAATTTAATCTCAAGCCTCGATTATACAATTTGTTTTTCCATTACTTTCAATTTGTTGAAGAGGCCCAGTTTTTAAAGGTGGGTTCGCCATGACTGGCAAAAGATGGCGCATTATGCAAATGGTCCGTGATCCTGGGGCACGTCTTAAGCACTACCGCTTTGCATAAACAGGGTTATCTATGTAAAATTATGCGCTTCATTTCTAAGCAAACAATGTTGCAATTATAACAGTATTTCGAGCGCTATGGCGGACAAATTAGATGATGTAGCAATATTTTTGTTCGTAAACTAAACAATTCTCGAAGATTTTTCGTTAGTAATGTTTGTCAAGTAAAAATAATTTGTCGAGTATAAATCTTTAGACCTGAAAAACTAAAATTATGCTAACAAATTTGTATTACACAGTAAATTATGACAGATTCATAAACTCTTCGAAAAATATTGGTTTTCACAAAGATTACTAGGAAAAAGTAAATAAACGGACGTGCATTATACATAATCGCTTATATTCGTACTAAATTACTTTTTACAGTGGATATTGAAACTATTTTAAATCAAATACATTTCCATTGAACAACTTTAATTAATGGACTGTTCCAGATTCCCGCATCGAGTCTGACGTCGATTGAAAACCGATTAGCCATTGAGAAAGCGACCGCCAACTATCTTCATTGGTTCTCGGTCATTTGCACTGTCTCTGAGCACCATAAATTCTCGACATCAAATTCAGTGCGGTGGAGTAACTGGGAATCCGTATATTAGTGAAACAGTCAATTAAAGAAAAGGCAGTATAATTTCATTTTGAATTTCGAATTACATTTCAATTAGTCATGCTAATTGCAATTATTATTTTTTTATATTACAAATTGTATGTTAATATATAGTTTTGTGAAAATATAACAATACATTTAAAAAAGGGGATTCTGCATACCTACATAAATCGTAAAGTGTATTTTTTTGTACATTTAGTAAGTACTATTAATATTTATCGCTACTCAAAGTAGAAACACTTTTAAGACAATGGGTGTCAATGAAGAGCAACTTACAACAACACAAACAATAAATATCTACCCTTTTGGAAAGAACGCTCTTCGTGTTTATATCCTACGTGTGTGATTTATATGCATGTATATAAATAGTTCATTCATTGCAATTAGCACCTGCTAAGGGAAGCAAGTTAAAATAACAATGAGGTATGCCGTAATTGGGATTCCGGTTGGATTGAAATTTAGAGCACGCTCTGAGCTTGTTCCCAAAGCACTTCCTGGTTAAAGTAAGTAAGTGGGATAAATTCAAGTTATTTATCCACCAAGAGCCCAGTATAATTAACTAAAATAAACGTTAAATATTAAAATTCGTGAATAGTGATTCAAGTAATTGTTCGTTACACTTTATACTCAAATTAAACTGAATTAAACATCTTGATATATAATTCAAGATATGTATTTTCCTTTCCTTTCATTAATGTATTTGTGTAAAATTGTCTTTGTATTTGAAAAGTCGAACGAGCCCCTTAGGACCGACAGGTTTGTAAATATTTAAAATGTCTGCACTGCAACAGTTCACCCTTCGATAAAGAGTTTAGAGAAGTCAATACTAACAGAGAATAGCGTTGTTTAGTAAGCTGTTAAGATGTTTTTATTGTTCTTTGTCTCATTAAATTAAAGTCCCTTTTAGATGATCTTTTACTGTTATGTTTTATAACTGCTATTGTCAACTAATTTAAGTGTTCGTATTTATCGTCAAGCGTAGACTTTGTTAAATATCTTTCTTTTTTTATAACGGAACCTTATATTGGTCTATATACTAAATATTATTATGTTGAATGTATGTGTTTAAATTACATTACAAAAGTTGAACTATATGCATTTGTTCATTCAACATAAAAATAAATGTTCAATAAGTAAGGGCCGAAATTCTAAAAGAGAACAAACATTTTAGAGCCTAAATTATGAGGAAAAGATTCTAAAAATATCTTCGAAAAGCTTTTGATCTCTTTGAGATGATTTCCTCCATCATTCGGAAAAAGAATTCGTGTTTACCTACCAAATGAACGTATTTTTGAGGGACTGTCCCTACTCTTATACTATATAAAAGTAGTAATAATGTGTAACTTATATTGAACTTGTTTCGCTAAAAGACTTCTTTTTTATACTTTTATTTTTGTATTTGCAATGACAAGGTGAGAAATTGATAGGATTTAGGGTAAAGATGTTTGTTGTTCGAGAAGACAAGCCTTATACCTACGGTAGAAGACTTCACTAGAAAACGAGCATAATTAACACGCTTAATTTTAAACATTTGATATAGTGTCCAATGTTATCACTCTTGATATTAAAATCCATTTATTTGCCCCATGCTAGTATTGTGTGAATTGAATGATAACTAGCTGCCATTCTTAATATATCAGAGTCAAATTAAAATTACCAAGGAAATATGTTTGATGTCTTTCCAGTGTGGAAAGGATTAGAATGTTTGATTTAATATTGTTTTGCAATTTCGTTACGTACGACGACATATTCGTAAATAATAGATTCATGATTGTTTTGTAACGATTAGTCCTGCGGGATTAGGGTAATTTACATTTGATTCCAATTCCAATTACCTTACGCAATCTATTGACCTAATTAACTAATCCTATGGGACGAATGCATAATAAAGTCGTTATGTTAATGGATTACAGAATTACTCATAGAATTTAGTTAGTTGTATCTTACCTAATTAATTGAATATGCGATTTTCACATAAACATATATAATATTAATAATTGAGTGTTGTCCATAAAATATCGCTTATACCTTGAATATCATACGTACACATATATTTATGCTAACCTCTACTTACCAACGGGATAGGCAGACATTTTCCATTACACCTTCGACTATGCTGATGAATGTATCTTGCATCACACACATTCTTCTTTTTTTGGCATTGCGCATATTTTGAATTAATCAACTACATTTCACGAACCTAGCGACTAATATTTAAAGATACTTATACATTGCCCAATGCAAAAACCTAATAGGTGTGTCTTTACAATTCTATTAGTCATCTACATATGCTAAAGTCTATGAATTCACAATTTGTTTAGATGCGAATATATTATCCATTTATAATTAAATAATAGCAATACATTATTTTAGAACATACACTATATCTCATCACAATAAACAAGATTCACCTTCCCATTCCCAACTTAAGTCAATTTACGTAATACGACATAATGTATTCTACGTATTACCTTACAACTAGTTGTTTATTCCGGACACAAAGCCCGGTAATATACGAGCCGTAACCGTAAAGCACATTCGTGGCAATTTACAACCTGCACCGTATCAGTGGGGTATGAATCTGAACGTATATAATTCCGATGCTACGTACGAACATCCTTGCGAGATGTTTGTTTTGGTATTCAACGCCCCGTGTATTGTTTTATTTGCGTTAGTTCAATTGATGATTGTTTATGCATATATATGAAGAGATAGGTTATTGTTACGTACTTATAACTGATGAGTCTGTATGAAACTTGATTAAGCTTGAGACTGGTTTGACAATATGGAAAATGGGGAACAGTGATATAAACAGTACACTCGAGCTTATACACTGAACTTAAAAAGCCCAAAACAATCTTTTAGCGTATTACACTGAATATAATATACTTGACATACCTAATTGTGTCAAGTCACTTAAAAATGTTGAAGTTAAGTGTGAAACGCATGTGTCCCTTACTTGTTATCATAATACAATGTTATTTAACAATATATAGAGAAAAGAAATGACTTAGAAAACGATGATACACGCTCATTTCCATACAAAGAGCTAGTAAAAGAGGGCTGCACATTTTTTCGCGAATAAGCATTTTTCGTTTCATTGACACGATTGTTTACTTCAATGTATGTGAGGATATACATTCTGCGGCCAAATATGTAAACCATTGCCTATTACGAAAACTGGTTTGGTTCATTCAAAGTAGTCCAGTGAAAGGTGTGCCGACTATTCGATGGTTTTGACGTCATATAAACTGATAGAGATTGTTTTTTATACTACTCAGCGCAGGCGGCTCGTTGGTCTAGGGGTATGATTCTCGCTTTGGGTGCGAGAGGTCCCGGGTTCAAATCCCGGACGAGCCCAGCTTTTTTGCTCCTGTGTACTAGGACTTAAGTAAAACGCTTTGTTTAGAGACGTATATTTCAGGAATATAGATATGTATATAAATGACGACAATAATATGTGGGTTACAGTTAGACACTTGTTATGAAGTAAGAGCCACAGTCAGAGCCCCTCTACCCTCTTACACTTCGACAGCATCGACACTCATTTATATACACACGCATCATTTGTATTAACAGTATAATTTATAATATTCAAATAATTATAGTACATTAATTATACTACTTTTAATAACACGCTTATGTCTTATATCACATATTCTGTATAGTAAATTAATCAATATATGGATCATACCCCTTTGTCTTAAAAGGGTAGCCAGAGAACAGGTATACGCATTTTTTGTATGAGAATATGATATAGAACAATATGAAAATTCATATCTTTTATCGATTATCATAAGTAACGAATTAATCATAATACTTTTATGATATGGTTTATTCGAATATTTAATACCCGTCGTAAAAAATATCTTGATATCGACTGCGGTCGCGTTCTTTACACCTTTCACTTTTGTGTAAACGTGAAGTGATCGATAATTCTGTTCATATCATCAGCCGGCTCGTTGGTCTAGGGGTATGATTTTCGCTTAGGGTGCGAGAGGTCCCGGGTTCAAATCCCGGACGAGCCCAAATCGTTTTTTGTATTTATTAATAGCACAGGAATAAAAATCGGAGGTTTAGTAAATAAAGATTCGGTCATTTTTAGCTTAGCTATCGAGGCCTTATGTCATTGATGTAAACAACAACTTAGCTTATTAACTTCTTAGTTTTGTACAAAATAAAATAATTAACCGCTATCCAATATTAAATATTCGTATTATTCAAACTTTTGACCTGTTGTTAACATTGGATTCATTTCATAACATTATGTACACTTAACTGTGCTTCTATGGCAACCACAAACCTCCGAGTTAACCAGATAGTCAGCACCTAGCCTGACAAATTGTAAAACGTATCGTAATTTACAAATAGTAACTATTACTTATTTCGATGAATAGAATCGCAATGTTTTACCCCATCGAAGCAGTGATGCATTTTGCAATTAGTTTTTACTGCGAACCCGCACATAGAAATTCCGGAAACTTCATTTCCACGTACGTAGGTGATTGATTATTCCATTCCTGTAAATATGGATATGGTATCGAGTACGAGAATGAAACATCTATATTAATTAGCTTTTAGCAAAACGTGGCGTGCCAGACGGCTATACCGCGTGACCTCTACGAGCATTTATTAGATTCTAAATATCCTGAAGGTAACTTCCACTAAGGGGATTAGAAAGATCACTTCAGTAATAAGTAATGAATCAAATGATTAATATTCATCAATCAATTATTCTGTAGCACTTTATTGTTGGCATAGGCTTTCCCAAGGGTGAAATATTTGTTTGTTTCTTTGAAGAGTTAGTTAAAATATTTACGTGATTGTTTATAACTTCATTTGTAATTCACTTATATACAAGATACATACGAGTAATACAGATATAACATAATAATATCAGGCGAGTCTAATATAATAATATCGAGGAAAAAGGAAATCCGTGACGCTTGTCTACCCTTATATAAAGAGACAAGTATGATTTGTATGTAATATTCTAGCAGTAATTAAGATGCAAATTTCTGCCTTCAATCATTAAGTTAATCTAAGTTCAGCTCCCTCATTTCGCGAGAACAGATTAAAACCCTTGAGCTATAATTCAAAATTCCTCCAAAGCCTCGTAACTTGCCGAGTCCCGAACTAATATTGCAAAGTCAAATATCTGATTTCTGCTAATTAAATCAAACGCTTTGAGGCCGCCAAGTTCATTAAGCGTAGTTGGCGTATTTGGTTTACTTGGCAAGTAAATAAGTCAGGGAACGGTACGTCATTTCATTGGTAAAAATATATAATCGTAATAAGCTATTTCGGTACATGTACTTTGTTAGACCAACATTTACTTAGTTTCATACTTAGTATCATTATTTATTGGAGGTAAAAATCAAATATCATGAGGAAACCCACTTGGTCTTCGAACAGCAAATTGTCGGTGTTTGTAAATGGCTATACGGACTAGCACCTGTCATAATGTGAACTGACTCTTCGGTCAACATGTGTGTTAGAGATGGACACACTCGTAGAATTACTATTTCCGCATTTGCAGAGATGGGCATCCGACCTCTAACAACACTGCTAGGGGTAATAGCCGTGTAAGCGTTTGTCTTTATGCCTCAAAATAAAAACAGTAACAGAGTTATCAGAACTCATATATTAAAAAATATAAGATATATACTTTTTATTGCCACATCAATTATAACTAATACTACTATTTGTATTCTAATATCATCGACCAGACAGAAAAAAAAACAGGAGAAAAACCTAGTTCTTAGCTCTGCCTCCACTGTGATGATGTTTGTACCTATAAAAATTGCAACGTTGCGACATATCAAGGAATACATTTAGTGTACTCGTATTGCACTTTAAATGATTACGTTTAAGCAAAAGATAATAAACATTTCCGTAGTTGTGTATTTAAGCAAAGTGTCACTTACTTACCTTTGCAATACTATACTTGGATTCCGTGATTGAAAATTAATAATATTCAACGTGACTTACACGAGATTCATTACTCTTTTGTTTAAGCGAGTTGATTTAATTCTATTGAAACAAAACCACATTTTCTATTATTTTCATATTCAATAAACTCGAGAGTACTTCCCGTATTTACGTTACGGTTTCTGAAGTATGTCCCAGCACTCCTTTTCTCTGCCCAGGTGGATCGAAATAACAAGGTATGCGACTCGTTAGGCCTCCTTTGTTGCTTATTCATAAGAAAGGAGGTTTTCGGTCTCTACCTTTTTGGATTTTGCATAAGTGTGCACTCGTACTCTATCCAATTAAGGCCACAATCGTATTATATTTCTGGGAAATTGAGATACCTATATCCAGATAGTCAACCTTTGTATTTAAGGATATCGGTATAAAAGAATAGGGAATTAATAATGTATAGGGATTAATTAAATAATTAGGGAAAGGGATTAGATAATTATAAGTCGTAAATAATGCTGACCTTTCTTCCTGTCATGGCGTAAGAGGGGTATCAGGGGTCAATAGAATCTTTTAAGCGATGGGATAACAACCTGTTATCAATATTTTAATGTGTATCAAGACCCTGATAAATAAATATACAATAATAGATCATTATTACACCAATTGAACCAGCCCCTTGGTAAGTACAATTAAGACTTTTGTTAAGGGTACTAGTCAACGTATATTTAACAAATATAGACTTATTATAGATAAATAAATACATATATACAATATATAATCAACGACCAGACTAGAAAGCAGTAGGAAAGCGTAGTTCTTATCTCTGCCTCCACCGGGAATCGAACCTGGGACCTCACTCAATCGAGCCACGGAGGTCGTCAAATATTAGGCTTAGTGACTGGAATGATACTGTAAGTATATATATATGTTTGACATATATATTTCCATCTAACCAGAAAGAAGTCTCTATGTAAAATTAGCAAACAAGAAGACTGAACCTCTGATAATACACATATTAGTATTCAGATCTTTAGCAGACGTTTTAAAGACATTTTACAGCGTGTTTCGTATTAGTTCAATACTCATATCGATTCCTCAGTTGGACGCACTCCAACTGATTTTGTATTCAGATGCGAAAAATCACGAGAAAAGTTGCCGCTTTTCATGTAAAGGTTATACATAGATCTTATTATATCCATAGACATCTCGCCCGTTTCCATGTTGAGGGGTAGACAGAGATCACGAGTCCTCAACTGTCTCGGAGAGGCGGAGGTCGGTATTGTTATCGTATGTTATGTTAATAAAACTATATAAAGAACTCATTATACATATTAATATGGAATGATATATCAAATACCCATAGTGGTGTTAAATTGGTTAGGTTAATGGTTTTTTCCGAGGTTCTATCTACCCTGAAAGGGATTTAGACCTTGACAATGTATGTCTTCTTGTGTAGTTATTTAATAGAGACACTGAAAAAGATGAATTACAAGTACATATAACCGCCGAGTGTTATAAAAGTTGTATGAATGTCAAGCATAATTTGTCGAAAAAAATGAGAATGAGCGATCTCTACCTATCTTTCTGCCGGGAGACGTGTGTATATATAACGATATCAGATTATTGTTATTACTACTTAAATAATAATTTCGACGTGTATTGAAACGCCTTATGTATGTAAAGTCAAATAGAAAAATAAGTTCTTATTTACGATTGTTGTTTTAGGGTTCGTGCCCGTTCAGCATATTTGCGACTTTATTTCACGCCCCTATCTGCGCTATAAGATAAACATGATCAATGCTTGTTCAACTTCACCTGAGAACTAAGTCGTATTCTGACTCAAGGGGGATTGGTTTCAACTTCGCTTCGATTGAGTGCATTTCAATATTTGAATTTGCATACAAATATCCTTTGACTCTATGGTCGTCATAAGTCATGCAAATAGCCTAGTAGACCAGATTGTCATCATTCAACTTTGTGAACCCTTTCTCGCATAATTGGTAGGTTTTACAAACATACATACATACACATTATTCCCGATTTCCTGAACAGAGGTAAGCTGAGATCACGGAGCCCCATCTGTCCCAATCCTGACAAATCACTTTCGCTTCATTGACACTTATACACCTGATCGAATACACTCGGCGGTTATAGGTACCTCTAACATCGCATTTTTTCCATATGGCGTCTATCTGCCTGTAACTTCTCTTCGAATTCACCCACATATATTCCTTTTGTCTATATACTATAATTCAATTCAGGTTTTCTAATGATTAAACTTTGATAATTAAATTTCCATGGTTAGTTGGACAGAGGAAAGTTCTAACATAAGAGCTATGCTATATAAACTACTATACTACTAACTGTACTATATGTATGTATAGAATTCAGATACGTTACGCAACCAACACACCTAACTACATAAGGGCCTACCCACTGAATCGATTTGCCTAAACGTATTCCAACCAAGACGTAATTGCCTGTCTATAAATTGGCTTGATCACAGATCACTTGAGTACTAAGATAATGCAAGGAAATTGAGCTTAATACATGCATATATGAGCCACATTTATTCATGCACTCAAAAGGTGATATAAATGGGACATATAAAAATTCGATGTAGCTCATGTGTTTGGGGCTTTACACTGTATCAGTATTGTGCCAATAGAAATTAAGTTTAATGAATTTCTATGTACCTATATTTTCGTAATAAAAATAAATGTATAAAATCTATTGTATCTATACGGTAAGGGAAAACATCGCGAGGAAACCTACTTGTTCCCCGAAAAGGTAATAGACAGTGCTTGCAAATGGCAAAATGTCTTACCACCTGACACATTGAGTACTGACTATCTGGTCAGCACATGAGGTTAAGCTGGCCATAGAATTACTACCTCCGAGATTGCGGATACGGAAACCTGAACCTCTGACTACCTCAAAAGGGTTAATGGTCGTTAACGCGTTTGTCTTTTTTTTGTCATATAAAACTTCCAAAAGCAACATAAAATATATTTATCTTTCGGTAGGGATACTCATAAAGAGAGAAAATACATAAATTGTGTTTGCTTACAGGTCATTTCATCCGATCCCATCAGAAAATTACGGGACAGTCGTAAACTATATCTCAAGTAAATGCCTATGATAAAGAATAAGATTACCTAAATAAATTTATGTTCAAATAGTAAGTAAAAATCTTATAAAACTAAAGCAGTAAATGTTATCTGTTTGTCTTTGGGTCATATGTTGTTTAAAATGTACCAAAGAAGAATGAAATAACATAGACTTTTTAAAATATATTTATTAAAAATTTCGTGTTTTGATACATTTAATGACATGTCTTACGTAACTTATTATACGTTTATAAAAAATAAACAGTTCTTAAAGAAAACTTTACTTAATAGTCGTAAACTAGAGAACTAAAACGTTTGCCTAGGGCTTATAGTATAAAACATTTAATTAACGAATGATATGACTTTTCGTGATTGGAAGTATATTATGTACAAAACACAAGTGCACTGACACTTATTCTATTAACAATATCAATGATCTAACATAGAACCTAGTCTACAAATTAAAGTATTAATTGAAATCATAAGCCTTTTTAACTACATAAGAGTAAGTGCTTGGCTCCCAATTCTCTGATCTTTTATTAAATACTCGTAAATAGCCTCTGCACATAAATATGTAAATATTCGTAATCGTTACCTATGTTTTTTACTGTGTTTTCCTAATAATATGTCGCGTAAGGACAATCATTACCTTACTTAGTGCACAAAATTATCAGTTCTTTCCGACCCGTACAAAATTAAACTTTAACCCAAAATTCGAAACGGATTGAATTTGTTGAATATGTGTTCTCGTAGCCGTTTTCTCCTGTTTCGGCGATTCACGGTTGCACCCCTCTCTTGGTCTGCTGAATTTGAGAATTGGTTTACTTTTGTTGGCTCACTTGCCTTATCGGTAGTGAATACTTCAACTGTTGGCACCGGTGTAGATTCCTCTTTTGGCCACTCAATTTTGACAGGAGAAAGGGATTCCGCAGACAACATTGTCGTCAACTCATCTAGACTATCAGAAATCACTGTCACGCCCTCTGGAGTGTTTAATTTAATTGTTGTAGCATCTGTATTTAACAATTCTGGTAAGTTACTCAGTACAATGCCAGCGAGGTTTATCTTGTCGTCGATTGTATTTGCTTCTGTGGTCGAACAGTTCTTAGTCAAGTCTATGTCACCTAAATCTTCCGTGGAGAGAATGATTGGCATCTGAGTTGTTACTTCGAAAACATGTGCCGTGGTTCCATCGTCATGAAGAATAGCTATCTGAACAATCTCATGAGTATTAGAGTCAGGATTTTCAGTTTCTGTACCAGTAGGTTCAGCTGTTTCATCTCTATCAGACTTGGTACTTTGGGTGTCTACTTCGATAGGCGTAACTGGTTTTGTGTCATTTTCTTGCACATTTTGACTATCATTTAGTTTCGTTTCCACATTGTCATTTACGACAGTAGTGGTTTCAATATTCTTTGTAGAATCAGTGTTAGGAAGATGTGTAGATGCAGAACTTTCTTTTGGTTCATTTAAAGTGACCGTTAATTCCATTCGAGAATCATCATCATCGTTATGATTTAACACTAAACTCATTGGTCGCAGTGAAACAGTATCAATTGGTTTCGTATTTGTTGCTGTAGATACTGCTTCATCGTTATCGGACTTGGTACTTTGGGTATTTATTACAATGGGTGTTACTGTTTCCGCGACATTTTCATGCACATTTTGACTATCATTTAATTTCGTTTCAACAGCATCATTTACAACGACAGTAGTGGTTTCAGTAATGTTTGTTGAATCTGTGAGAGGTAAATGGGTAGATACAACATTTTCTTTTATTTCATTTAAGGTAACTGTTGATTCCATTTGTGAATATTTAGTATCGTTTTGACTTAGTACTAGATTAATCGGTCGCAATAAAACGGTTTCCACTGATTTCGTCTTCGTTACTTTCGATGGTTCTGATTTCTTTAAAGTGTTTTCATACTTAATATCTTTGGATTCGACATCTAATATATTTTTGTATTTTTTAGGTACGGAATTTTTCACAGGTTTTCTTGTATTTTGTATTTGATCTTTAACATATGGATATGGAGTAGAATTGATTTTATTTTTTATAGGAGCTTTTTTGATGTTAGGAGCTTCTTTATTTTTAGATTGCTTTTTTATTTGCTGGGCATGTTTCTCCATATACGACAAAACTGTCATGTCGTCACTTTCCCTAGCCTTAGCCATCACTAGGGGTGGAATAAAATGATCACTGGGCTGGCTAAACATCGCTTCCAAACCATCAATATTGCCCAGTTTAGCCAAGTCATCATAGAATTGTTTACGTTGTTTCAGCTTTTCAACTTCAATCTCATTTTCATCTTCTTCGTTAAACAGATCATTACTGCTCACAATACGAGGCAGGTCATTTCTTTCTTTGTTGAAATGTACACTTTGTTTTTTATCACTTACACTATAGATTGGATGGTCATCTTCCCTTTGTACACTTAATGGCTTGTGAGTTTCGGAGTCGTGTGTAGTCTGCATACTACTTTGAGACGAATCTTCAAAAGTGGTTATCAATTCAGTTGTCGTCTCCGAGACAACCGCTGCATCTGTACTGAAATTGCTTGTTGTAGTCTCATTAAATATTTCTGGTGTGATTTCTTCTTCAACTTCGTCACAAGCAATACTTTTTAGAAGTTCATCTCTTTTCTGAAACAATAAATACGGTTAAGATACTTATCGTGTAAATTATTTGCTTATTGCTCTAGAAAATCGGCTGTCACATGAATGTTTTAAAGTATGGATTCGTCTTCAATTCTCAAGAGTGATGCTATAGTAGATATCAGTAATACCCGTAAGTAAACTTTTGAATGTAGCAATTAAAATTTTGTACTGCACATGTACGGGTTTTATTAAATTGTTTGGTTAGGATTCCAGGGCAAATCAACTGTTTTTATGTATATGAAGTTTCTTCAATACGTTGAAGTATCTTTTTCAATTCTTTTTGAATATGTTACTTACCACATTGCCTGTGCACTGCACTTTCTTCACGCCTTCCATCCCGCAGTCGGCAGTTAGTTCCACGGCTGCGCTTTCCGGGAGATAAAGGATTGTTAGAGCGGGTAGTTCTCGCACCATACAGCCTTCATTGCCGACTGCCCATTGGGGTACTGTGTACAAAGAAAAAGATTGTTTAAAATGCATAATAATAATAATTTAATTTTAAGTACATATTAAAATCCACAGAAGATAATTATAGACTATATAAGTACAAGCAAACAAACTAAGGATTTGTAAAAGTTTACGAAAGAATATGGAAATGATACTTGGAATTTTCACGACTCAATGTCCCAATGGCATAAATATATCCTATACCTAGTAGCCTAAACCTACCTATTCCTCAAATCAGGCATGTATAGCTGTCTGATTACTCCTGGCATGTAAATGGTGATTAAATGACTACGGGCAAATGGAATCAATATTCCATTTGACATCTCAAGCGCAATATTCAAGCTAAACGACCTAGATGATATTATATCCCCAAGGTTCTGTCCACCCCGAAAAGGATTAAAGGACCCGAAGTTCCCGAGGTTCCCGAAGGAAAGGAAGAAAGGAATGTACATGTAAATATAAACTTACCAGGAAGTTCACAGATGAAGGAGGCGACTGAGGGTCCGCCACAGGCCCTGGCTTCCCAGCGATAGTCGGCAGCTGGGTCTGCAGCCGCGCATAGTGGGGCTGACTTGGTATCTGGGGCTGAACTCCAATAACCCTCGCCTGATAGGCCACGATAGTCCCTAAATATAAGAAAACGAGATTTAAATATTTATTACAATACAATTCAATTTCTTTTAGCATTTATCGTGAAATAAGTATTATGGAAGATTGATCAAAGGTTCTTATTATATAAGGTTGATTCTTAATTCCAACGCCTCCTACGACATTCCCTGATGTTAGGCAGATAGTAACGTCTTAACATACATACATACATGCACATCACACCTGATTCCCTGTAGAGGGGTTGGCAGGGATCACGGAGTCCCATCTGACCCGATCTCTTACTAACGGTATAATTCACTTACGTCCATGTAAACTCTCCGTCAGGGTTGCTTCGTATGAGGCCGACCCAAACTGCACTTGATATGTCCAATTCCTTCAAATACGCCCTCACTGCGTCATATTGGGCGGTGGTGTCAACTGTCAAAATAAAACGTACATTATAATGGGATTGTAATTGATATATTTAATAAGGGTGACGTTAGAAGTACATATAAGCGTACATGTTAATGAAACGACAGTGATTTGTCAGGATTGGAACAGATGGGGATACGTGATCTCTACCTAGCTCTCTACAGGGAAACGGACGTGATGTTTTATTTGTACGTAAATGATTATATCATGACGAAGCTTTCATCAAACTATCAAGCCAATTATTCTGTTATTTTTATCTACCTGATTCTGTTATATAGTTTATAATAAGTTTATATTATATTACTCTTTATGTATTCACTACGTCCACTTTCGCATATTATCTTATGCAATAACCAACCTCAAACTATCTAACGCAACGTGACAGTTATAATTAGACGTAGCTTCTAACATGACTAATAAACTTCTCCTATTACTATCTGTACGTGCTGTAAAAACTTTTACAGTTAAGGCTTCGCGTGTCTAACAACAAACTAAGGAGGTTTACAGGTTATGACGTCACCTACCTACGGGTCAACCTGACCCTCTCATATCACGTTACTTAGCTAACTAGTTTAATTAAGTGACACGAACGAACAAAAAGGGTATGAAATGGGTCGGACACGTCGACGCTTTTACGTTGTACCTTCGCTAAATGTAGACGGCGTCCTACATGTAGAAACTTAACGTTTTAACATCAAATAGTTTTGTTGATTGCGAACTTATTAGATTCGTAGAGGAGTTATTAGTAAGGGAGTGTAATTATAAAGATTAATTCACATTTTTACACAACTTCTGTGTATGTAATCCGTCGCCATTTATTCATTCTCAATATATTCTTTTAAGAAAAGCAATGCATTAATTAGGTACGTTTACAAACTTAATAGTAGATATAATCAAAGCAAAATCACAGAATAATTGCTCAATAGCCATCAGAGTTCACGATTAAATCGTCTCTCATCAAAATGGCAATGATAGGTGCCTACACAGATTGGATATGCAAATGCCTAGCATTAAATTCGAGGAGCTTTCAGGTGAAGCAGCGGCTGGCATCTATTTTCGACGATCAGCTTATAAAATTTAAATCAAAATGCAATCTATCCAAACAATGAAGTTATAAAGCTAATAACTGTAGTTTTGATGATGTTAGTTCGATCTATAGGGATCAAAATATTGTTGAGATCATTTTTGAAATGAAATGGATAATATATGTATGGGATTGTTAAAAAGTTTAATATTTTTTTTTTCATCTTCTTAAAGGAAATAAGTAGATCCTGAGAGTAGATCCTGTGGAGTTTATACAAAATGTATTTTTCACTATCAAAGCCTTATTATTATATTTGGGCTTTCATACTCAAAATTGCTTCGGTAGGAATATATGTATGTATGTATATTACGGTTAATAATGGTAATGTGTTCACTACTTGTTCTAGATCAAGTTACTGTTTTAGGCTAAACATAATTAGTCGCCGGCCCCAAAAACACGGAGTTCCACACTACTTTTTACCCGTATAGATACGTAACCTGGATATCACAGTCGTTGCTATTTTAACAATAAAATTATACTATAATTACTTCCACACTAGAAAATATTGAAATAATTATGAAATTTATAAAAAAAAACGATTATTTACTTTTCTTTATAGCTGTTAGATACGTTACCATGGAGATATCGTTAACGAGACTTATAATTAATTATGATTATTTTACCTAGAATCTTGAGGTCATCGCTACAATCCCAAGGTGTTATTTCGCTCCGACAAATGAAGTGCCTTTAGCATTTCCAAGTAAAATTTTCTTTAGTAACGTGAATTGGCAAAATCCTGGAAGGTAATTACTCCGTCTCACTTTTATAGAAAGCGATATTGGAAAGGTTCTACAGGGTCTTTGTTGAAGCCGTCCAAAGCACAAACAGCGAAATATACTCATTAAAAACAAGTCAAAGTTTCTTTCTGAACGCTACAAAGTTTTCAATCTATTTGGCACTCATTTCAAGTCTGTCTTAACAGTTACAAACAGCTTTTACACTCAACTGACACTTTTCACTTTTGCCTCTTAAACCGTGTCCGGGTTTTAAAAGCTAAATCATTCTCAAGGCAGAAGTTCGAAATTGCAGTAAATCACTATTTTCCAGTTCAATATTTTATTTTTTCATGAAATTTGTTTAATATATATAAATAATAATATAATATAATGCTATAATATGTCATTGCTTACTGGTAACTTACTATTTATAACTATTACTATTTTAAACTATCTATTATTGCTAATCTAACATTAAAGCACCAAAGTACTGTCTCTTGCTTTTATCTACTAACATTGAAAGAGTTTTGTCATAATTCTTCAGTCAAAATTAATCAAGATGACGATCAGTAGTTTGTGATTATATGTAGATATGATTATATGTATACATACACATTCAAGTCCTTTAATCCCTTTGGGGGGTGGACAGAAACTCGGAAATATAATATCTCCTTGTTCACTTTTTACCTTGAATATTAGGATTGCGATATCATAATTAAACATTGGTGACAGGCCCATCGCCCAATAGATTCTGTTTCTAGTCCCTTAGTCGCCCCATACGATATGCTGGCAAGAACGGCAGCTAGTTAGCATTCTTTTTATTGAGAAGTGGCGTCATTTGGGGGAGGCCTATGTCCAACAGTGGATTACTTCAGGCTGATGATGATGATATTGATGATGATGATTCTTTTTATAGTCCCAGCTAGCACGGGATATATGTATATCAATCTTATGTATAGTTTGTATGTTAGCTATTCTGTTCACTCACCTGTAACCAAGTTAGCGTGGTGGAACTGACAGACGGCGTCAGCTTCATACCAAGATATGCGGTCTCGGAAGTATCGGTAGAACACGGGAAATCCCTCTTCAGGCAGCACCCAGGTATTGCTTATGTTGACCTTGGGAACAAGCGTGTTAGTTAACAAACGGTGCCTCTAATTAGCCCTAGACACGATACTGTACTGGCGTGAATAGGTATAAGTATTAAATTATGTTCTTGGCAGAGAGTACAATGAATACACGTGGAGAGAACGCCAGGAACTAAATATTTTCTCAGCGTTTTAACATAATTGAGGCTAAGATGGTTTTAATACATACATATTATTTAATGTTGTTCTTGGCTGATATGGTATTGGACTGGCTGCTAGACGACTAACTTAGGTCTCTTAGTTGCGTCTATAAAGTGCCGGTAAGAAAGAAGTGTTTAATGTATTCCTTATACTATAGTGTAATTATGAAAATTATATTATCATCAGCTATGTTTTATTATAAAAATCGTTTTAAAATTCATCGAAATGGAATTCAATACAATATAAATTCAATAATATATTACTCGGTGTGATTTTTACATACAGTCGTTTTCAGACTATATATTCAACAAAAATGTTTCAATTTTCATATTTGACTATAATATCTTTTTTTTAATAGTAACCTTGACCAATTTCACTTTCCATTACTTTTAAAACCTACTTTACGACACGTAACTGTAATAACAAGATTGCGATCAAGTTCAACTGGAATTCAATCAAGTAATGTAACTTGTATCTAAGTTTTGTATTGGACCAAGTTAAACACGGACGAGGTCGTCCAATCGCCACCAAAGCAATCCATTCAAAGCTAAACTAACGCCGTCCTTGAATCAGGGCGTACAATTAAGAGAATTGTGAGATTGAATGTATCTAATTCTGCGAGCGAATCCTCTGTACATTTCTGGAGAAAATCTTAGAGAGTCGTTAATGAAAAAATTCAAGTTTCCTAATTAAGGAAACTATAAAAAGAACCGTAGTTGGCTTAATAATAATTAGGTTTAATTATAAGGCTTAATATACTTTAAAATAGCGTGCGTAACATAATATTAATTAATAAAAGCCATATTTAGTAGCTGTACGTATTATTGATTTGTGGTACTTAAACTATGACGAAAGGTGTTGATCAGATCAATTAGTTAGATGTAGCCCTAGCATAACTAATTTTGCAGTTTCACTTGATATCTTTACTATATCCTCTCCTATATCCTTTACTACCATAACTTCCAAGTCTCTTAATAAACCTATTACCGCTACCGCTATAAGTTTCCCATCAGAAATTTGATAGGAGCAAGCAATCAATTAGCGACTGTTAGGGCGAATGATATGGGCTTTAGGTGTTGGCATATTATGATTAATCTAATATAACATACTTGTTGCTTTCCGTGTTACATTGATCATATAGACGAAGAAAGTTTAAGAATGTGATACTATTCATGAACATTTACAAAGACGTATTTATTAGATATACTTTATAAAAACTATTAACTTAAATTAAGGTCAAAAATATAGTAAGGATTTTACGAATCTTTTGATTAATAAAGACTGTGTTTAATTTCTTATTATACTGAACTTATAATAACTATCAGAAAAAAATATACAAAAAGAATATCAAAACTTCGTTTCCATAATAACAGATATCTCTCACTCTAATTCCACTAATATCCCAACACCTGCGTGACAAAACAAACGTAACAGACACGAAATATCGTGGATCGTTTCTATTTATCATGGCACATGGCCTTCAAGCCCCAAGTATACACAAATTTAAATGGTTACTACACTTCTATCGATATAACACGCCAACACTTTGCCAACTAGTTACTTGTTCAAACTTAACAGGGACAAACTTGTCCGCTTCATACAGATCTTTTTAAACTTGAAACTCTACAATATGTTATATTTTGATAACAATTTTCTATTGTTCAGTATATCTCTCAAATTCAAAGCCTAA
>JAMBLF010001627.1:0-53442 GCA_030578115.1 Leucoptera coffeella
AGCTTACATTGATATTTTACATAACCACAATGCACTATTTGTAACAAAACCAGGAACAAAACAGTTAAAACATTCGCAAAGACAAAATCGGATCCTGTCCATAAAGTCCCATACAAATTGTCATATTGCTTCGGAACTCACGGTAACGCATAGTAATCGGATTGCGAGACCCTAGCAGTTGAGTTCTGACGTTTTAATTAGAAGCCTGCAGATGCAACGTTTTTGCGACCTGTTGCGAATCAGTCTAAAGGTATTTTGTATAAGGGAAAGTACTGGCGTTTTTGAAATTGGAATTTTACTTGATGGGGTATTTATTGGCTGTATGTCACTTTTTATTGTATGTAAAGTGCTGATTTGATAGACAATGTACTGAAAGGGGACTTTAAACTACTTCTGGCATGAAAATGAACATATAAATACATGCAACCATTTTTTTCGTTTACTTGATAAACTAAATAATGAAAGAATGAAAATGAAGCCCGGTACCCCTGCTTAATTTTATATTCACGAAAAATGAAAGAGGAATTTAGCAATTATCATGCTGTTTCGTTCAAATAAGAATTCCATCAAGACAAGTCGAAATGAAAGCAGGAACAATGATACTTAATAGGAATTCGTTGCCAATTTCGTGCGTCAATGCGATCTCTGTCAGCCTGTGAAAAACCAAGCGCCTGGACTAAATTGCTAAGCAACAATTCATCACGTTGTGAATCACGGAAGAAAAAATTCACAGGCGCAGTGACCCGTTATTTTTCCATTTACACAGATCCAAGGCTGTCGAAGCGAAAAAATCATGTAATTCCTTTCTATCTCAGCTTTCGATACAAAAACGTATTGAGTTATAGTATTAAAGATCTGGAAGTTTAGTTTTATCTTTTATCTCTATGGATGTCGAAGTGAAACGTCGGGTTAATAATAAAGGTAACTTTATAATATAAAAACTTACGCGATAAGTTCCGTTAGTTATTAATCACTAATGACCCTCTCCATACTCCACTATTTAATGGATGTTATTATACATATAACCTTTCTCTTGAATTACTCTATCTATTAAAAAAAACCGCATCAAAATCCGTTGCCTAGTTTCAAAGATTTAAGCATACAAAGGGACATAAGGACAGAGAAAGCGACTTTGTTTTATACTATGTAGTGATGATATACTCATCGCGAATCTCTTAAAACTATATGGATGTCCTTAGAAAGGTAGCATTAATTAAACTGAAAATCATTTATGCCTGAAATGTTTGCCTGTATAGTCGATAAAAATGTCTCAAATTTATATTATAGTAAATGTTATTGCAAATGCAAGTAATAAAAATAAGCTAACCAAAAACTGAGTAACATTTTTGTAATACTATTTTATTTTTCACATTATTAATAGAAATACTTGGCAGAAGCTATTTCATTAAAACCAATATGTGGAATATTTTAGAATAATAGGAAGTTTTCATTATTATTATTTTTTTTTAACTGAACACGTGTGGTGTTGAGTTAAAAAAAAAAACCTTTCTTTCTTGCCCCTGTTTGCACCTCGAAGGAGGCATTATTCATTTTTTATAACTTCCAATAAAACTACAAATTAATAATAAAATAGCATGAAAACAGTAAAATTATTTTAGTCTTTTTTTAAGATGGAAGGGATAGGATAAGAAGGCGGACCAAAAGCAGAAGATATCGTAAAATCGTCCGTTTCGATTATCAATGATTTTACAAAGCTGTTTTAATATTACAAACCCAGTTTCCATATTAACAACAATTCCATATTTAAAACTAAACATACTAAAAACATAAAATATGCTTATATTAGGGAGTGTTATTTGAAAACAAAAGTCTATCGCATCAGATGTCTTTCACTCACCTTTATTAAGTTTAGCGGCCAAGCGACTGCAAAAAAGAGAAGTGAGGGAAGGCGGGACGTTTATTGGCTGGGAACTCTGAAGCACCGCGGAATAAGATTATCGCCAAGATTTTCCTTCGGCGGAATTATTTTTCTACCTGCTTTGCTTAATTGAATTGCTGTCGATTTGCAATCCGAAGAAAAAGGCGCCGTGATTTATTGAGCTTCGGAGAAAAGGGATTTTTAAGCTTTGCCAGTCGTAATATCGCTTCTTGACATTGAAGGGTTCAAACTTACTCTCTTATTAGTTTTTTCGCAATGTATAGACATATAAAGATGATGGTTATAAAATTATTGTTTCTAAACATGTTCGTAGATACGAAATGCAAATCATTTGATGCAATGCGCAAACAAGACACCAATATCAAATCAATATATGTACATAAATCTCTTGAGAAATACAAACATTAATTATTTATAATATTCTTTGGTAAGAGAATATCATATAAGCATCTGTAAATATTAGGAATTCTTAAAGAAATAAAATAAAAGTTACAAAAACATTACAACAACAGTTTTATAGAGCCAAATGCATTTCTTTTTAATTTCTTTGAAAGTGTTGTTTGGTTGAATTATTGGATCCACTTCGTTGCAGCGTCTATTTTCCATTATTGCTTACAAGAAGTTGAGTTCAGATGAACTTGTTAATTTACCAACTGTAAAAGTGAAGTACAACAATAAAATAAAGAGAGGAATTCACTTTGTTAAGCAAGGAATCTTAGTAAACGGAAGCTTAGTTCTTTGACTTGGCGATTAAACGTTACGAGCCTTTTCCCGTTGATATTTTCCTTGAAACATAACACTGTAGAGAATGTACTAATAGCGTACACCGTTTACCTCTTTCAAAATCCTTATAAATTTTAAGAATTTTCGTTCTATGTCATATAATAAAATAAAATTAGCACTAAAAGTAACTGAAAATTTAAAATTTTTAATGAAATTCATATCAACTTATCTCTTATCGAATTATCGTAGCACGTCATTTTTGGAATAATATGTACGCACATATTAAAACCTCATCTTATTAAACGTACATATAAATACATACACATGATCCAGTAACCTTATTTCGCTTTTCCCATAATGCCAAAATTAGGAGCGCGCACCAAAAATAAGTGTTTTGTTTACCCTCACGAACAAGCAATCCTGTGCCACGGAATCCATGTAATTAAGGACGGATGTAAACAAAAACAAATCACAATTACGGTGCAATTAACCGTAACAAATCCTTTACGCTGTTTTTCTTTTCAATTACTCTTTAGGAGAATGAAACGGGGTTTTGTGTGCAAATTGCTGACTAACTCTATTTTGAATTGAAGATATTTCCTGTTTAAATATTAGTTTGGAATTTGTTTTACCAATATTTAGTGATCTTAGGGTTGATTTTTGGGAACGTTAAACCAATGTTTTATACTTAATTTGTAACATCATAGATGAGAGACAATATATTATTTTAGGCCATACATATGCTGCATTCCAGAGGTATAAGACTATTTTAGTAGCGAGTAAATACTTATAGTATATAAGTTTTTTCAATAAATAAACTCTTTGAAATTTAACTCTACATGGTATATAACGATGATTTTTGATTGTTTCACAAAGAATAAATATAATAAAACACATTTTGGGTTAACTATATGGTACATGGATAAAAAAATTCGTAATTACAATTTTTCATTTGATTGATTAAGAATATATTTTTTTTAATTCTTTATTAAGCCATTCACCACTAAGGTTATGTCGGCTGAAGTACAAACACTGATGTCACGGCGTTTGAACTTCTTGTTATTCCATCGCCATGGTTGCACCAACGCCGCCAGCCGCTACAACCGAAGAAAAACGAAATCGTAGCTCCAATTCTTCTCTTCCTTGTTCTTCGGTTCGTTCCAGTTGAGGATCCAAATCTTATCCCAAAGCAAACATATTCAGCCAGTTTGGAATCACAATTGACTAAATATTCAGCCGAAAAAAAATATTTGTATTTTCAACATTCACTGAGCTGCTGACTTTGTTGATGCACCATAGACGACTAATATAAGAATAATTAGTTTAAGAAGAATTCTCGGGTCGTAGTGAATTTTCCTCAGAAAGAAAACAGGTTTAAGTATTACCATCCAGTGAACTTAATCTCTTGAACTCAGTCACTTAAGCATGCATGGAACAACCGAACGGTTAATTCGCCCATGTGATGCAGCAAGATTTATTTAGAGATTACGCCGAATGTGATATTGTAGCGCTGAGAACGTCTGGGAGATACATTGGGACTGACTTGAAGCTGGGGGATTGAGATTAGAATCCCGTTGCCATGGTTACGAATTATAGTTTTTTTGATGTGATTATTCAAAGTCGCATAAATATTAAAGGTAATAAGCGACCACCTGGTATACAATACTATGGCTTCTTTGAGTTATACGTTTACATTACATGTATGTTATATATTCTATAGGTTATAAAATTATTTATAGAAAATGGATGATATCACTAATTATAATTCTTTCTTGTGATCGTTGAAACGTATCATTATAAATACGCTATTCAATGCTCTCGGAATGATAAAACCTTGGAGAAACAATAAATCATAATCAAATATGGATTGGTGACACGTTGTTATCATTTCATCTCATATATTCCATTAATGCCCATTATAGTATCATTCTATTTACCTTTTAGACTAGCACAACTTATTTGTTAACATTAATGATTTTACAAATATTAATTGTAAGTGCATTTATGATTCAAAAACATATTCCTAACTTATTTCAGATAAAGCTATCTGAAATCTGATTATATGATTAAGTGTAAAAATAAAGCAAAACCGAACTTTAAGGATTCCAATTTAGGAATCCTCTTAGAAATATGCTTACATTTATTATTCCGAAATATAAAATAGCAGAATTACTTATGTACACAAAGGAGAATCTTTTGAAACATGACTTGCTCTAGAAAACCGATGCAAGCTGTTTTAAAATGCACCTGAATGCATTTGGACCCTGCCAAACAGAAGCTTTGCATAGAAAAGTAAAGATTATTATTATCTTTTTTCAGTTATTAGGTCAACCTTTATACTTATTTAATTAATAAACATAAGATGTGTAAGGTACAGGGTTATGTAGTTGTAAGATAATAAAATAATTAACGATGGTGTTAAAGACAAAACTAAATTTTTATGAATTTCGAGTGACAAAAATTGTATTATATGCATTGCTTCAAAAGTATTCATACATTTAATTTTTCATTTTGCTTTTTTATTCGTTCAACAAATCCTTAAAGTAATAAATTACTTATTTGTCTTTAATACATTTACAAACACACGTAACTCATGTTCTTCAAAACCTTTCGAGGATAACATTATACCTCGGAAACTTTACTGTGGTCTTTCTAAGCTTTTATCTATTGAAGTTGTGATATGTATCGAAGATTCCATTAACCCTTATTCCGCTAATATACATTGACAAAATATTCCATTGACACTTTCCTCTTAGCCTCCCTCTACGAAAAGAAGAAACGTATACTAAAGAACAGCTAGCTTTCTGTACACATCTTAGACTAACTCAGTGAATGTACCGTTTTACTCGTTCTAAATATATATTAAAATAGCCTTTTATATATTGTCTCTAAAGCTTTATGTTTGGCTGTCACCTAAAGCCTGAGCGGAGACGCTCCAGCAGATCACTTTGACTTCAAAATGCACTCATGTCGAGTTTTACTAAGCGATCACTAAATCATATGGCACTTGCGGAAGTTCTCATGAAAAATAAACTAGTCACTCTAAAATCATCCTATTGAATTGTTAGGAGTACGTCAGGTTGTTAAGAAGGTGAAATTTCTATAATTAGGCTTGTCTTTACATTGATTTGGTTGTCAGTATATGTAAGTGTAATACTTCTTACTTACTAGTTTAATACTCGAAGGTTAAATTACTTATCATATAAAATAAATAATGTAATCAATCAATCAATCAGCCTATGACAGTCCATTGCTGGACGTAGGCCTCCCCAAGGTAACGCCACAAAACACGATCACTCGTGGCCCTCAGCCAACCACTACCAGCGACCCTTTTCAGGTCATCAGTCCACCTGGCAGGGGGGCGTCCTACACGTACGTTACGTTTACCGAGACGCGGTCGCCATACGAGAACCGCTTTGCTCCAACGGTCGTCGGTTCTGCGACAGACGTGACCGGCCCACTGCCACTTCAGCTTGCAACATCGATAGACAATGTCTACGACATTGGTTCTTTGCCGGATAATCTCGTTCCGGACTCTGTCCCTTAACGAGATACCCAGCATCGAACGTTCCATTGCTCGCTGAGCGACATGTAATCGGTGAGCCAGCCCGACCGTCATGTTCCACGTCTCGGCACCGTATGTCATTACAGGTAGGACGCACTGATTAAAAACCCTGGTCTTAAGACACTGCGGTAGTGGCGAAATAATGTAAGATGAGTAAAAAAATTACGTACAATTATAGATATTTCTAATACCTTTAAAACACTAACCTTTTGCAATATCTTTGATCTTTTTAAAAATGTTTGTCATAATATAAAAGAGCATTTTTTAAAGGGAGAAAACATATATTCGTAACTTTAACCCTAATAACTAGGTATTCCAAACAAAACTCCGCTCCACAAGCAATGAAATGAAAAGGCCTAAGCCCCTGATATTGCAGTGTCACTTAAGTAACATATTTTGTGAACTTAACGTGTAAATATGGGGCAAAGTAAGCTCGGAGGTAACAACATGGCTTATGAGACCTCCAGTGTTCTGAAAGATAAGGCACGGCTGCCCTCTCGTTTGATGTAAGGGAGGTTCCCAAGATCGAATTAATTTTGCACCTGTTTGTTAAACGTAAAATCAGTTATGTTTTCCCCTTTGTGGTTTGTATTTAATATAACGTAACGCGCAATTCACAACCGCAAACGTTTTTGAGATAATCAGTTTAGGATGGGACTCAGAAATAATGTGTGTAATATTTATTTATTACTTTCTGTATTTATATAAAGTCAACATTTCTGCTCATGAATCAAATAAATCTTACGTGGTAAAATAATAGTATATTTTTCTTAAAGCGAGTAATGTCGTTTTATACTGTAAAACGTGTCTGAATCTTTAATGCAAATAATATTAAAGGAATTACGTATAGCTATAACTTTTATATCCAAAACATGATCCAACGTATTCGATTAAAACTAACCTCCAATAAAACTAAACATCAGTGTACACTAAATTAATTAGAATGGCAAAATAGAGCAGCTCTGATTAATGTATGACTTTCATATAAATAATACTCCGCCTAACCTCAGTTTGAATATTTAAGCGCATTAACGTTGAGACAACATTAACCTTTATAATCCCCGGCTTTATTAAAGTTCAACCTCGAACAACCCTTCTCTTGATTGATATTGCGTAATACGTTATCTATGAAACCAGGGATTGTAATTGGACATGTCAATGTTATTGTCATTTCGTACGATATAATTGAATCATATACGGATCTGAGGCTGATATACATAGTTTGTTAAATAAAGTTATTGTAAGTAGAATGAAGAAAATAAGTTCAATCTTTTTACATATTCATACTTTATTTGCCTTTCAGAGACATACACATGCACATACATACATACATTTAAGTCCTTAAACCCCTTTGAGATTTAGCTCAAAGATAAATTAATCACATATTTATAACAATACAATACATTAAAACATACACATGCATATACCATACATACGTACATTTAAGTCCTTAAATCCCCTTTATAACAAAATCTCAAAGATAAATAATCTCTTCTTGAAAACTATCGAGGTCGGGTGGTATTGAAGTAGAAATTGATCGACCATCGGCCAATTGATTACATTACCACAAACCTTTATTTATATTCTACATAAATTAAGGGTGAAACGCAGCTAGTTAGAATTCTCTTTACGTCACATATAGCACAGATGAGATCTTTGTACTCATACTTTAAGGAAATAAAAACACATAGAGAATATTAATTCAAACTCAAAGCTCGTATTACTCGTCGACTTTTTACTTACTTCTTGTTGGTTACTAGAATTTCAATGACTAGTATTGAGTATATGGATGTGTAAATATAGCAGTAAGGATGGAATTCATTAGTGTCTTTGAAGTCTATGCTTATGTCAAGAATTGAGTTTTTGTCCTATCTGAATGAAGTTGTAAGTTACCGCAGCTTATAATCTTAGCTACAATACCTAAAATGGTTTTAACTAAATAACGTTTCACTAACTGGATTATTATATTGAATATTTTCTATATCTAACTAGTCTTATCTAATCTTCTTCTACAAAATGTATGCTTTAAGTGAGCTTTTCATTTATTTGTAAAAAGAAACATGTGTGGTGTGTGTCCTATTTTTTTAACGTTACTTTTGGTAACAAAATTTTTTAAACAAACCATAAAAATATTGGTAAATTTATATTTATTTTACTATAACTTATTAAATATAGTTATTTTTAAACACTTGCGATTTATACTCATTTTATTTACTGTGAGACCGGGTCGTATCACGATAAATTAATAAAAATATTAACATTTTTATTTCACCCGACGTTTCGACCCAGTTGCATAGTCCGTTATATATAGTTACATAAAACTTTTAAATACAGTATAAACATTGAAAATTCCTCAACGTTGTTACGAACGAATAATGTTCACAATGATCATGCAGAACCGAAAGCTTAAGTTATTAAAAGAAAATTTACGAGACTATAAACACAATTACGATACTCTAGGGATTGTTTTGGTACAGTTCAATAACGCCTTTGGGAAACATTACAACTCAGACAGCCTACGAACGTAGAAATTAAAATACTAAAGCCTACGAAGTCATTATGACCTACTTTCATTACCTTGGCTATTTATAAACCAATATGGGTTATAAATGTAAGAATTATCAACGGCCTTTACACCACAGCCTACTTACAAGATAGTGAGAATGTATGTATATCTCTCGTATAACTACCTTCATTCGGTTTTTATATTGTTCTGTACAACTGTAATAATAAAAATTAAAGCTAACATATACGTTCACGTCCTTTAATCCCTTTCGGGGTGGCCAGAACCTCGGAGATATAATATATGCAAGGTCACTCTTTAGCATGAATATTGGGGATACGATGTCATATTGGAACATTGGTGACAGGTTGCTAGCCCATCACCCAATAGATTCCGTTTACCTCTAGTCCCTTCGTCCTCCTACAACATGCCAAGAGGAATCTAGTTAGCATTATTTTTATGTCCGAAGCTAGCACAGGACTAAATCATACATGTTTATAAGTATTTTATTTAAGAACTTGTAATTTTATACTATTTATTATTTTTAACTCACTACTTGTACCTCTATTCATTATATTCTTTAGTGTGACGTGCATTTAAACAATATTTATACGTCGTATAATCTGACAGCAGTATCGGATGTCTTCACAAAAGGCTACCAGGATTCAATGATAAGAAACGAAAGACACTCTGCCAGTGAAATATGCAAGGACAAAGAAGAAAAGTTGCTGTAATTTACGTAAGTAAGGCATTACTTACTCACGTTGACGGCTTTTATCGCGCTATTGTACACACATTAAATTAATTTGTGGCTTAAAATGGTTTACTGCTTCGTTTTATATTTGGAAACGAACTTTAAAAATAAAAGCACATACAAGTATATTTAATAAAATTCAGTGTCAACTATGATCTTACATGAATTTTCATTCTATTTTGTTAAATATGAATGAGCGATTCACGGTCAATTCATTCATCAATATTATTACAAATCCGAAACTTGTGTTAAAGATACAGTCTTAAGATCGAGTATGATTTTAATTAATAATAAAAAATAAACTTTTATTAACATATGACCAGCTGTCATTTCGCTCTGCTTCATAAAATTTAATTAACAGCAATTTAGAGTATTTTTGTTAATTGTGATTGGTTTGCAAAACTTTATCTGTCACAAAACGGAGAAATCCTTAGCAAAGGAGTTACATTGTATTGGGCTCCTAAAAAAGAATATAACCGTTACACTCAATAAGTAGTATTTACTTTGAGTACGCGTTCTCGGCATTTCTTCCTGAGAGAAAGCTATCTGAAAGCCTTAAGTAAAGTAGAGCTGGCAGACAATCGCTCCATAATAGCTCATTCTATCCTTCTTTTCCTTTCTGTATTGAACGAGAGAACAAATGGAGGGATTGTTACAGTTAATTGCATAGTAATTGCACGATGTCTTTGTTTACATTCCTTCTATAAACTAAGTCAACCGATTCTACCGGATCAAGTTTAAGAGACTTGTTTTACTTTGTTTCGACTTAATGCTTATTGTGTTTGAAATTCCGAGAGACTATGTTTAGGTAAAGGCGCCCCTTGAGAAGGAAGAACAGTATGATGTAGATCCCTATTTATAAATACATTGAGTAATCGCAGCTTTTAAATTGTAATTAGCTTGAATTGATCACCTTTATAAACATTTATGTCGCTTCTGTTATATTGTTAGATGGGATAGGTCAAGACACAAGTTTACTGTTTCTGGAAAATAGAAGACACAGCGTTTTTACACATATACATATGTATTGGAGTACTTGTATCCCATGTTTTTCGGAGATATGTTTATCATATTTGAGAGAGATAAATAATTTTCTATTTGTTTATTTCGTTTAAGAAGATGAGATTCACCGTGATACCTTCAAATGACGAAGGTCAAAAATAAAATTGTTATCCGTTGTATGCAATATATGCATCAATTTATTCCGAAGCTTTTATTTAAGCCTCGTTTTGTTAAACTTTATCCGCATTCCGAATGCCGATACATCAAACTAAAACGTTGCAATAGAAAATCAAGAATGGAGGTTTTTCCAGCTGAACGATTTGGCTACGACAAAATGCACTACCGGCTCTTCAATACCACTGCACTCCGGCATTACATATTGATCCCAAAGCGCAGAGGCTCGCTTTGTAGTGTCGATGCGAGTATAATAGTACTCCTACGGCTTTTTACAGTACCTAACCTGCGCTTAAATTACATATGTAAATAGATACGCACAGCTTACATGCGTTGTGTTTTTAAAAACACAGTTTGTGTTTTTTAAAACTATAGAGAACCTATATATAGCATTTATGTTGGAGTACAATTGGCTTAGAGAGATGAATTAGTAGTTAATTACTTGATCGTCTTTACATATACGTAACACAGTAATGAAGGATAGTTGTCATTATTTTAATGAATTAATACGGTAACATTTCTTATCTATTTTATTATAAGAGTAACAGTTAATAATTCTAAAATACGTTGAATTGAGAAACATCTAGAGCTATATTATTATCACGAATATTACGTACATATCCCTAAACCTTGAAATTACGAATTAGAACTTAAGGAATAAAGACATAATTTAACTTTTTATTACCTTAAATCCCCAGATCATATGCTGGTAGTGGCAGAAAGTTCTGTTATTCTAATGATATAACCAGATGTCAAAGCCTCTCATATCTATTTCTAATAGTGAAGAATGGAAGTTTTAACTCGCAAATCCTTATAAAATTTCAAATATTTTCGTAATAAATCTTGCAAACTAGCATAACTTAAAATACTGCTAGAAACCATAATCCAATATTTCTGAAGTAGCAGGATCTAGACGTCTAACTTTGCAATCTTTTTGAAAAATTGCATTTTGAAAATGGTTGACACATTGTTATAGTATGCTATAACATGGACTATATCTTCAACATTAAACACGTGTAAGTAATGGAATAATAGTAATTTTCTTATCAGAATAGTAATAAAGTTATGACAATAATGTGCCAGTAAGTAAAGAACTAATTTCCTAATACGACCAACCTGCTATCTTTGGAGTAAACAGAATGGTGAGTTGATATAATATGACATCACAACCCCAATATCAACGCTAAAATGTGACCTATTAGAAACCCCCGAGTTCTGTGTGTAGAAAAATGAATTATGGGAATGAATTAATTATTTTAAAGTGTGTATGTACATTTCATCCATTGGAAGCCTAATATTATTATAATTATTCAGTATTCAGCATCCAATGTTCTATTTAAATTCTTGTTTAAATATTTTTCGTGTACAATATACTGTCATGATTTATGTTATTGTGATTGGAAATCTGTATTGCACACCAAATATTCCAGTTTATAATTTATTTTGCTCCACGTAAGATACTGGTATCATAGAAATTTATTGCTTACAGTGACACGCTCCAGTATCTAGTGGCGGTTTTTCATTTTTACAACAAAGAACAGCTGGCAACGTATTCAGCAGATATGTCACTATTGTCACACATGAATTTGGGTGAGTTGTGAAAAATGGGCATTATCTGGATGCTTGTCACGATCCAGTCTGGAAAAAGGGTTGAGTTAAAAAACCAATAAGAGTGGTGACAGTTTTATGTAATGAGAAATTTGTGAGTGACGGCCTTTAACATTTTGCAATTCAGCTTTTTGGATGAGCTTTAAGCGCCTGTATCATAACAACACTAGCCATTTTGCGATACATGTTTTTCAGACAAAATTATGTTTACTGTTAATTTAGGTCGATGAATTGTGCTTGAGGGTTCTGAGATACATAAAATCCCGGATGAAGTATTGTTATGTATGTTCTGATAAAATACATTAATGGAATAACTTGTGGATATTTACATAATTTCTATTCGCATAAAATTTAACTACCGAAATGCTTAAGACTATGATGCTAATAATGTAATTTTAAGTTACTATTAACTAGAACTCTTTTTGTTGAAAATTATAATGGACTTATTAAGTTTTCACACTGATTACAATCATGAAAGAATTATTTTGTATATATTGCGTAGATCAAAAATATTATGCATATACACTTGTACAAGATATTAATTTTAACGGTTGCGCATCTTTGAACATTATCGCGATAATACTTTTATATAAGTATGCGAATAAATAAGGACTTTCATTTATTCAATGCGAGCCTTCTAGCCTGTGAATCTTCGTAAATTTAGGTCAAGAAATAACGTGAAATTTCATAAAGAGCACTCTTCCAAGCTCTCATGGATTGCACGCATCATTAAACAGGATCAATCAGGTGTGTTCACCGGCTGTTCATCGTACATGTTAAATGTGGCGATGCTTAATGTATTTCACAGCCTGCATGGCTGAACGTTCAAGAGAAGTAAGTGAATTACCGGGCTTTAGCTTGATTAGTAGAAGGACGTTATAATGTATGTGATATAATGAGGGATATAGTTATGGATCACTTCGGGTACATGCGGTGATATGTATTTAAAAATTATCATAGGATTAATTCTATAAGCAAACGTACATAATTTTACTGCATTGGTTGGATATGTTTTTAATATTTCGTATTAATTATTTTTAGCGGCTTAGCTTAGCGGGGTAGTTAAGAAATGGCACAGAATGGCAGAATTAAAGTTTAAATTCCATGGCCACTTCGAACCCACTTGCTAATCATCTATACAGAACAATGCAACGGGCGGTAGGCCGAATTGACAATGTTATATAACAAAAAAAACATATTTCGACCGCGCTATTAAATAATAATATTTACATTGTACAGATAAAAATTACATACAACGTGACGATAACAATTCCATCCGCAAAATACTTGAACATATAAAACCACCGGCACTAAAAGCCAGTGCGCCAATGAACGGTCATTAGTGATTGGTGGACTACAACAATAGAGTGTATTGTATTGACATTCTGTGACGTGTGGAGCCATTAGTTCATTGGTTGTTTCAAACGTCGAACCAATGTATGTGTGAGCTTTTTTAATTTATATATACGTGTTTATTCAATTTTGTAAAAAGCCTTGAATGTTTAAATTTTATATAATGCATTTATACTAAATATGCACATATACATTGACTTCCTTTAATCCTTTTCGTGGAGGACAAAAACTTATCATTCATCTATTATTTCTCTTAGGTCACATTTTAGTATGGATATTGGGGTTGTGTCATATAGTATAACATTACTGACAGGTTGCTAGCCTATATCACATACAACAATAGATACCATTTAGTCCTATTTCTATTGCCTATTCGTGGCTATTAGCTGCTTTCTACGACATGAGGGGATGAACTGCAGATAGTTAGCATTATTTTTACGTTCCAGATACCATATACCAGATATGTAGTGTCTAGTAATGATTTAGATATATGAGAGTAACTTTAGTTCTTGCATATACGGGCTTATGAAAGAATAGAACCCGTTAACGCTTTACTTAGAATTTTTTTTAAATATGATACTTTACTAGAAATGTAGTAATATTTACTGCTATTAAATGATGAGCTTCATTTTACTGCGGATCTATCAAAATTCATAAATTAAATTTTCATACTCTTACATAGATGATGATAGAAGGTCGAATTTTTGTTTTGTTTTCAGTAACATGTATTACTTTACTCCTGTTATATACTTTTTTATTATACATACATACACATCACATTCCATTTTTTAATGAACAGATGATGATATATTTTTTTGTTTTCAGTACAAAAGTGTGACTAAGTCTTGTTTTTAAGTAATGTAGATAAACAAATACCAGTACAATAGAATATGAAAAATATTTCCAGTCATTTTTATGAATCCTCTTTAAAAGACGAGCCAGTCAATAGATAGTCAGCGCACATATTTACTGAATAGAAGAAAGAAAGAGTCGTTTGAGGAAATTGCCCTTGATCTAAATGGATAAGCGGATGAGCAGGGTTCAACTCCTATTTCAATTGTGTTCCTATTTCGGAAAGTTAAGTGATTTTGGTAAACACATATACCTGATTTTCATGGCATCTTCCTGAATGACAGACAGCGCAATTTCAATATATGGAGTTTGTTTCCCGTTGTGTTTGCATAATACATTTAATATTTTAGGCATGTACCATGAAATACGCTTTGTACAGTACGATTTTGGTTGTTATTATTGTCTACGTAGAAAATAAACCGAAATACAAAGTATAAACAAGATATACTCAAATACCGTCTCAAAATAGTACTATTCAATTGGACTTATTTTACAATATTTTCTATTATCATATTAAATAAAATTAAATTGTAGATTGTATAGCGTAATACATAACAAACATAAGATATTATTTAATTTGTTAATGACGTTCTCATATACATAACATATGTGCATATAACCGATAATTTCTTATACTTTCCGTAATCTAATTCACTTTACGAAAAGAGGTCACTGTAAACTTAGTCCAGCGTTTATTCGGTATTCATTAGTGGACTCCCAACAAAAGCCCCAGTACTATCAGAACAAACAGCCGCAGCTTGTTGTCTACAGCGGCCATTATATTTTGAATGGGAAACATCACTACGAAGCTTTGTAATGTTTTGTTTTCATATAAAATGTGCTGAAATATTCCATGAAATTCGTTAGTATGAGCTCACTTGCGTTTGCTTTGTGCTCTCAGTGAGATTCTGTTTCATGTTGATGAAAATTAAGATAATATTTTATATAACATATGCTTTACGACTTGTATATACACTCCTTGTTTTATTGTAGCGCAGTAGTCAGAGGCTTCAGTGTCCATCTCCGGTATTTCAAAGACATGTTAAGTATGATTCACTGAAAGCCCGCGTTCCACAATCGTATCGCTGTATACAGGCACGGGATATATAGCTTTACTGAGGGATAGGCACGTTTCGTCAAATTGTTTTCCCTCACCGTTAACCGCGACTGTAAATGATGTACGAAAAAAAAAAAAAACTATGTAAATTTCGTTTATTGATTCATGCCAGAGTCGGGATTCGAACCTACGACCTCTAAAAAGAAGTCACAGGTTCTTACCCATTGACGTCTCGTTAGTTGTTTTTTAAAATTAATTAGCTCAAAAATGCTTTGAAGTACTCTTTTTCAGAAAATATATGGTCAATGAAAAGTTTATATTAAGTTATATCTATTCCCAATCAAATATTTATAAAAATTATAAGTTTAGGTACAAGACACTGTTGACATATTACGGGTTGTTAACTGACAAATCTATCGCGAACTAAGAACTCGTCTTCCCATTCAATATCCCTTGTTGGGACGAGTCATTTGCATTACAAAAACAGTGTCGAGAGATTGGACATTAATCTGACTCAATGGGAAGGAGCCATAGTTTCTTCTAGAAGACGTTTTGGTTAAATGAATCTATCCCCGGTTGGGTTGAAAGTTGTATTAGAGTTTTATCTTTAGACGACTAAGACTAAGACTACTAAGGTAAGTAAACTAAATTTGTTTTCTATAGACCGTTACAGTAATTCTGGCAAGCGATCTTTTATTACAGAATAACGTTGGTTTGCTATAGTATCACCTTAGTAACCACTGACGAAATGCCTGGAAAAAGGCAAATAGTTAATAAGTATTTACATCTAAGACAAACATGTGGACATGTGGACTAATAATTCATAATTTAATCAGCCTATATTGGTTCACTGCTGAATTCAGACTTCTCCAAGGGTACGTTACAAAACACGATCACTCATGGTCCTCAGCCAAACTCTACCCGCGCCCTTTTTAGGTCATCCTTCCACTTAGCAGGCGGTCATCCTACACTACGTTTACCGAAACGCGGTCTATATTTGAGGTCCACTTTGCTTATTTCATGTGCTCTATATTTCATATATTTATATAAATATATGTACTTAAAAGCTAAACATAAAGCTATCACTCTACATTACATAGCTCTATGATATACGCTTATAAAACCTCGTTCTAATCTTCGCGATGAATTTTCCAGGACGGCGCGTAAAAGCTCGACATAATTGACACACAATTAACCAACACATTATCTAGGGAGGACGCAAAAACCGCTTTTCACATTTAATAGTCTTCCCAACACGAGTACCCCACCACAATATTTGCACTTAAAAATGGAGCTAAAATCCTGAGCTTAACAAATGACGCTTTCGCGCGCTATGATAAGTTATGTGGCAAATGAATGCTAAATAAATGCACTTTTTAGTTGTGAACATTTTGCATTTTCCTTCGGGTCATGAATTGTATTTTATCTCCATTCGTGCATCACATTCATAATTTTCCGAGTACTAGAATCTTGGTGTAAAACTTCGTAAGTCACGTTTGACGTAAGTTTGTTTGAAATTGGAATATTTCAAGAATTAGTGGAGTTGTCAGCCCATCGTACTGTAATAGTGTAGTTAAGTGGCTTACACCTGCTATCAAAATGGGATATACTCAATGTTAATATGTTGTTATAAGTATATTCTTTGAAATCATTATACTCGCAAAACAAACTAACAATATAGCAAATTATTATAACATAAATTATTCAAACACTTTATAATTTACACGCAAATAATTTACAATAAAAATTTGCCTATAATAGATAATAAATTATAATAACAGCTAGCACTGTGCCATTATACAAATCACTACACAATAGCAAGAGGTTGTAAAACATTAACAAACTGCAGATGTCTTTAAAAAGATGACATAAATTTGAAACTTTCCTAATTTGAATTTAACTAACGACCCCAGTCGCCTAAATACATGTAAAAGTTTCACGAACAATTTTTGCAAGGAACAAGTAAACTTGTGAAAAAAGACATTAACGAGACACTTTACAAAACCTTCTATGAAACTAAGTTTTTATGGAAAGTTGTGATGGATAAGGCATAAAAATAATTCTTGGACCTCCCAGGACGATGACCCGCGATCGGTCAATATAATATGTTAACTATTTATCTAATTGTGCTTTGACAAATCATGCATAGGTATATGCATTATAACATATGTTATATATCTATGACTTTTATATAATTTAATTACCTGCTTCCCTAAGTTATATACTGTTTTGTCTACATTATTAGACGATATTCACATATATTTTTAAGTTTAATTAATTTAACAGTTAACATATTCTACTCATTAGATGTCATAATAAAGAACTGTCCCATGATAATATGGGACGTAAACGAATGCTAACAAACAGCCGTACTTTCCTGCATATTGTAGGAGGCGACTAAGGAACAAGGAATGAATGGAACCTATTGCACGATGGGCTAGCAACCTGTCACGAAAGTCTTTTATGACATCACAACTACAATATTGATTCTATATATGACCAAGAAGATCTTATTTTTCCTGACATTATATCCATCCAAACAAGGAATGAAGGACGTTATTGTATGTATGTATAAGACCACTAATAGTGGTTTTAACTTCAGCCTTTCTTTCTCGTCTTTGCAAACTAGCTCAGTGATGATACATTCGAAGCAAACATAAGCGTTCTGGCTGCTAATGATGACGATTACGGCAAGTTTTAGGTGACAATCTGACAAAAAGTGAAAAAAGACCTATTTTATTTGTGGTGACCTGTTGTAAATACTTGCTGATAAATTAAGCATAAATATGATATATTATTGAAATACCATGACTTATAGTTTGTTTACTTGCCACACCATTTAATACTAAATAAGTTAGAACAACTGTAATTAATTCATTCAGTTAGCCAACTGTAATTCATCAATTGTACGAGTATAAATAAAAGGCAACATAATATATCTCAGGCTCACTGATACAGTCATTTTTTCTAGTCAGGTATACCCGAGTAGGTATTTTGATGTACAGGCGCCAATTAGAGAAGAACGTGCGCCCTTGAAAGAGTAACATTTTAGTAAATTAGCTGAGAGCCTTTCGTCTATTTGGTTTCAGGTCACGAACGGTTCCCAGTCTGCTGCCTCCGGAAGATACGTCATTGGGAACGCTCCTTATCACTTCGAAAATAGCTGCAGTGTCATTGGTCGAAACAAGATGGTTTAAATCTGTAGACCAGCTATAGTTTAAAGTAATATTGTAGTTTTATTTTGATTTATATAAAAAAGTAGGAAATGTAAATAATGTAGGTAAATAAGTAGTAAGTAGTTTGTTTGTCTTAAAATCTGTGTATCTGTGTGATGATTGATTGATTGAAAATCTGTGTTATGTATGAGTTGTATTAACTCTTCGTGTGTCTTAGAGTTGTAAAATAAAAAGTATTATTATTAAAATGTACATATTCCATGAGAGAAAACATGCATCGTGAAATATGCCTATTTTCGAAATAGGCAATAATCAGTATTTGTTTAAGGTGACATGATTTACCACCTGAAATGTTGGATAAGGTATATCAGGTAAAATGTAGGTTTCGAGTGACCAAAGACGACGATAAAAGAAAAAAAAGAAAGAAAAACAGTTAATTTTTAAAAAAATTAATTGTGAACATTTAACGTCTGTCTTCCTCGGAAGTTTATTACAGACATGAATAACATTATATAAGTGCAAAATCTACATAATAGAAGAACCCACATGTATGATAAACCTTTGCAAATAGGTACACATAATAACTACTTCCTATCTCTTTCAGAATGGAAAGAACCTCTTGAACATGCATGACGACTGATTCGCCTATCGGTATGACTGCCAGTCATGTCATAGATGCGTATAAACTATTAGCAACAGTTTAATATATTAACTCAAAGGCCCTTTGTTGCCTAGTGTTATATTATTTAGTTTACATATCAGACCGGTACGGATATTTAATTGTGTATTAAAATATTATTTTATAAACAAGAACACAACTAGTTAACACTGAACAGCCAAAGAGGTTGACGTTTGCATAATTTAATAAAAGCCTCCGCGGCATAGCACATTAGGCCGTAGCCATATCGTAGGTGGGAATCCTCTTTCCGACAGAGTGACATTATCCAGGCACAGGCAAACGGTCCTTTGTGCCAACAAAAATTATCATTTGGGCCGCCGCGCCAACTGACTTTCCACTTAATGTTTCTCTTTTATTGTGTTTTGCGACATTTGTATAAGCAGAAGTGTTTTTGTTGCTCGTATATTAATGGCCTTTAGGATAAGGTTGTTAGCTGATTGTTATTAAATTTATTCATATATAGCAATTTATTAATGGATTTTGAGAAATAAGTGTTTGTACTTAGCGACAAGTGACACCTGTCAAATTGGTCCTTATTTGAGAAAAGTGGATTTTATGTGGTCATAAGTGAACTGTTTGGCGTTATTTTAGTGCTGGAGTTTTCTGATGATTCCAAACCAACGGTAGGGAAATTGTTGGGAGAATAAATCTAAAAATGTAGTGTTATTGTGTTTATATAGAATAAAAATATATTTTTTAATAATATTCTCTCTTTCACGGCAAGACTCTGGATTGAATAAGATAAAAGAAGATAAGAAAAATTGCTCATATAATTCATACCAACAATAATAATGAAATAATGTTCAATGGAACACTCCGTATATCGTAATATTGTGCATACTTACTTACTGAACAGTATAAAGTGTATTCGTGAGGAGAGAACCAAGTAATAGACATACTTTTTGCTAATTCACCACTCATTTGACAAGGAACTCGTAGCTCGAAAACAATAAAACCTCGTTATATTTTAGCCTCATTTCAATAAAGTTTCATTACCATAATATATCACTATATAATACCCGTAGTCACTTAGTCTATATAATGTCGGTAAGTTAGAAAATTTGTTCTCCTATTTCCAGGCATACCTATATGGGTCATTCAGACTAACGTAACCCCGATTGATAAGCTAAAGTGACCAAAAACATTATATCATAGCTTCTATCTACCCAAAAGGGATAAAGGGAGCGAGTATTTGTATTTAATTTGTCTTTAAACTAGATATAAAGGCTTAGCACTAAGCCTACTTAATCCAGAGAGCCGTTCCGCTTCACATGTTGACCCTTCGCAAATTGACTTAAAAGCCTTCTTGTATATAAAAGCATATTTTGTTTGTACTCGTACTAAACATCATATGACAAATTTTATTTAGTCGAGAGATAAAATACACTCAAATTATTATCCTTATAACCAGTACTTATCGGAAATTCATACAGAAGTGTTAGTAATTAGGGTAAATGTGGATAATAATCAACCTATATGACTTTATAATAGGGATATTATTATCTTGTCAGGTACCAACCTTTTTTAAATGGAATAAAATGAAATGAAAGAGTCAATCTGCATTTGTGACATTATGTCATTTTTGACAACATGCTTAAGTAATTTTCCGGGTTCCTAACCAGCTTTGGACCTATGTGAAGGAAATTAATAAAACAGGATACTTTAAAATTAATTACGTTCTTTCAATATAATATCGGAGCAAAAATACACCTTAACATTAATTGAATTGAATTATTAAGGTTACCTAACTGACTATATTAGGTTAAGTTTGTAAATTTACGCTTTGAAGTTTGATGAGCTTCAACTACTTTAATTTCCTTAACACGTACCAACTCCGACTAAATGTGGTCGTATTTCCTTTATTTCATATGTTCCGCTTTGTACCAACCTTCAAAAGTTCATTGAAGTTAAAAGTCATTAACTCTTTCAGGATAGTTAGAGGCTTGAATGACAACTATGGCTCCGAAAAGTATTCGTGAACCGCATAATATGTTTCGCTACGTGTCATGTTGGATACCTATTAAATATCTGTTAAAACATTAGCTTTGAGAACAAAGCCTTCGTAATAAGGTCTAATACATTACTTATATTCGATTTACAAAATTCAATTACATTACACAGGTAACCCGAAATTATACAAATCCATTATTTGGATATTCACAAAATGAACAAAAGTAACAACAAAGAATATTTCAAAAGCAACCATCACAATACTTCCTATTTTCTTTGTAAAGGAACAGTAGCGTCGCAATTTATATGAGATCGTATTTTAACCAGGCTCTTTGAGCTTAATACCCGTGTCATTGAAATAAAATTAACGAGATGCTAAGGAGAATAACAACTCCCTCAGGGATGTACCTAACTCAATGTGTGTCAAGGTTTCGCATTTCTTCCCTATAATTAAATACTTTTCATTTTAAAATATATATCTTAAATCTACAAAAGTACGTTAAATTTTTAGTCAGTTTCTTACTACATGCCTATTAATATTATTACATACAATTTCCATATAATAATGCTGGTATCGGTTTATTCAGTAAGATAGACGCTATATTGAAAAAAGGTGACGTTAGAAGTACCTATAACCGCCGAGTGTGTATGGGAAGATGTATGAGTGTCAATGAAGCGAAAGTGTTCTGTCAGAATCGGGACAAATGGGGATCCGTGATCTCTGCCTACCCCTCTACAGGGAATCAGGCGTGATGTCTATGTATGTATATATCTACTGTATACAACGATATTATTGTATTTAAACTGAGTCTTTATAATTATAAGGACTAAGAAAGTTTTAATTTTTCCATTTAGCGTTTACTAATCAAACAACCAAACAAATCTATCGTATTTAGCTTAAAGCTCATAATACACTTCGTGTCATGGCAACATTCAAGAGGCTTACTCGATTTCCCATGGCTAATAAATTAATCTATTATTTTAAATAATACTGTTTACTGATATAATATAAATATAACAACTGTACTGGATCTGAGGAAATTTTATATTTATTGTTTGGTAGTGAGGACTTGTCATGACATCATCTATTACTCTCTCACGGTATCCCTTGTGATAATACAGTTGTCTCATTTGTAAGTCATCTCAAAAATTACCTTTTGAATTGTTACATTCGTCATTACAACCGCCACGTGATAATACAGTTACCTCATTGCATTGAACTCATAAAGTATCACTTAAGCAATTGTCAAAACATACCAAACAACAAATAAAGAATAGCATAAAATACAAAACGACACCCACAGTTCCTAGTTCTGCAAGGAAAAAAATGTCTTCAGTGCAAGATGTCTTTCAGTCAAAAGTCAAGGCCTCTCCTGATTTCTGAAGAGAAAGGGTGAAAGACAGGAACTCGGCACTTACCACTCTCCAGCTCGAGTTTAAGTAGTTCTCGTCATTTTAACAAAGGCCGCAATTCTAGCGGTTTCATGCACTATTCTATCGCCCCTCACGCATTGTTTCAAACAAAGCTTTTTATATATCCGAATGATACCCCATTTCTCAGTACTCAAACAAATGAAGTTGACTCAACTGACAGAATAACATAAACATACGCTTAAGGACTTGTATATACACACTCCCTTTTTATCATTTGCGAGGTAGTCAGAGGCTTGAGTGCCCATCTCCGAAATTTCGAAGGCATGTTAGGTATGGGTTACTCGAAGCCCGCGTATCACTAGATAGACAGCGCCCAACGTGATAGGTAGTGAACCGTATCGCCGTATATAGGCAGTGGCTGATTCCTATCCCGAGGGATAGGCAGGTTTCCTCACGATGTTTTCCCTCACCGTTACACCGTTACCTGTCAGTTAATTGGCAAAATTGGTAAGAGTTGCGGTATTTCAGGGATTGAAGGGTTGTTAGTTGAACTATAACCAAAATTAGAGACTCCAAACCCAAATTATCTAATGTACCTAATGAGCAAAGTTTTATGATTGTAATCTACATGGTTTGAAAGTAATTTCTTGAAGGTATGTAATTGACATATTTTCCCATTAAGTGTGATTAAATTACTTCACAATCATTTAAGCAGGAAATTGACATACTTTCTTATTATTTATTACTTTTGATGAAATTCTTAGTCAACTGTTGTTAATGCCACAAAGCTGAGCCTTATACATTATTTAGCGTTCGGATGATAGTTATCAGATTGTAAACGTTTCGGAATTCATTGCTGATGTTATGTCAAATCCTACAAAAAAAAAAACGGGTACAGTAATATTTACTCCCAAGTATTTTTTTGTAAGATAGGTCAAATAAGTTACCAAAAAAAATTTTATTTCAGCGATGTATTAATACCACATGTAATAAGGGTTAAAGGTAACAATTCATCCCTACTTTGTCTCAAATTGGACCAAGATGACGTCGCTAACGACACCCTCAAAAAGAACTTTTGTTACAGCCAACCGTTTAGGACAAAGTAAAACCGGATTGACGGGCAGCCCCAATCTATGATGTCCAGGAAAATAATTTCTTTGACGAGGGTCACGTCAGAACATTGGTTGACGGCAATATTGCTAAAGGATAAAAAGTAGCGCAGTCATCAAACTCTCATTAAACTAAACATGAAACCTGTGAACGGCTATTTATATCATAACATTTTTAGTTAGCAAATTATCTCAAGTGACGTTGCCTTACGTAACAAATATATGTTAATTGTAATTCATCAGTATGTTATGTTTTTATTACGAGAATAATATAAAATAAAAATAAATAATTGTTTTTCTGTGTTTGTCACAAAAAAAACAGTTTTTAGTATAAGTTTATTACATTTACAAAAAAAAGAACACTGCACTGTCTTGAATGAAATGAAGCTGTATTGAATAAAAAAATATTTTTTTTACGATTTGCCATATTACTACCATAACATAAGTACCACGAAATTTCCTTTTCAGCCGTAAATAATGCAAACGATCTAAGTTTTTGCGGCAAATCGGGTTGCATGGAGCTCGCATTTTTTGCCCCACAAAGAACGTTTACCAGTTGCCTGGATAGTGTCACATGGCTCTGTCGGAAAGCGGATAGAACGAACGATATGGCTTGAGATTAATGTGTTCTGTGCTGGAAACTCAATTTGAAAATTTTTCACGACTTGAAACCGTATTTTTCGTACTTTCAACATTTTGATGGTTCTGTGACAGGGACTCATATTTCATATATTGCTTATGTAAAGATTTTGCAATGCTACGAGAAGGCGATGATAGATTTTATAAGTTCAGAATAATAGCAGAATTTTTAATAAGTAATTGAACGTCATATCTCTTTATTAATTAATCACTATATTGTTAAATTGAATTAATGAAATACCATTTTTATCGTTAATATACTGTTTCTCATTGAACAACAACAAAATAGTATTGTGTAAAATGCTAAGAATAATTAAAAGAAGTTTGGTTTAACTAAGAGACAGATAATACCGTAATTGACCCTATTATGAAGGAAATAGTTTTGTTATTTTACATATTCAACATTTATTATTATTCTAAAATACTCATTTCCTTTTTGTATACGGTCTACAGTTGTACTCATGAAAATAAAAAATAATTCAGATATATGGCACGTAATCTTTCTGGATTGCCACGGCATGATAGCGGACAAGAAAAATATACTTATATATCTATCTAGGTAAACACAAGTCTTCTATGACCGTAAGCTTCTTATCATCTTTTACCACACTGCTTTTTAACTTCATATGATCATGAATGAGGTCGTAAAAGTCCCTCGGTATCACCGTCTATTTATGATTTCGACGTAGATTTATACGAGGATGTTAAGCTTCCATAATGACGTCAATATTATAAAACGTTTTATGAATTGTAACTCGGATAAGATCTCCTTGACAATCTCATGAAAATATATTGCCTATGTAACATCTAAATCAGTTAATAACAAGTTAGATTTTAGGAAGAAATGTAAATTTTACATGTATCTATTTATTATTGTAATCATTTTACTATTTGCACTTATTCTGAAATGTACATCATAAAATAGAATCACCTACTGTAACAAGAAACCACGCGTATTGTATATCACTAGTTGCAATATAACAAATAGTAACGTTTTACCTGTAAATAAAACGGTTATTAAACATACTTACCTTATTCGAAGCCTAAAATAATAATATGAGAGTAGCATTTCCTGTTTCCGAACAAATACCTGTCAAATTACGTCACATCCGTCCACTTTACGCCCCTCCCGTACCCCCTCCAGTTCCCACTACCACCAGAGTAGTCAAATTTTATTCCATCTTCATTGAATCTCATATTGAGCCACCAGGCAGAAAAAGTTTTAGGCTTCGAATAAGGTAAGTATGTTTAATAACCGTTTTATTTACAGGTAAAACGTTACTATTAAACAGTACTGTACCGTTATTCGAAGCCTAAAATAATAATATGAGAGACGTGTTTGTTATCGCCTGGTGGTAGTGGGGATGCCAATGTGATAGGTTTGTAAAGGTTTTCATGAAATAAATAACCATTTTGGGGGAATCAACGTAGGTGTATTAAACATAATACTCATAATTTCATAGAATTAAACATTCATCATTAAGAATTAAACATTAGCGAGTCATCAGAATCATTTGCTTTGATAATCAATCATTTTAATCACGAGCAGAGTTACGAAATTGGAACAAATAGTGAAGATATCAAAGAGGGGCTGCGTGATGAGTCCGAGGCAACCTGCCGTCTGTAGTACTTCGCAAAGGTGTTGGCAGACTTCCAGTTGCCTCTAGCAAGAATGTCGTCTAATTCAGCGTTCTTAATCCATGCCTTAGACGCTACGGCCGATCTAAAGCTGCCGGGCGTAGCCACAATTCCAGCTTCGTGTAACAGTTTCTTGATCCACCCACTGATAATAGTACGAGTTGCCGGCTTTGGGGACCCGTAGGTGTTCAAGAATAAATGATCTGATTTGATCACCTCCCTGCGTTCGTGTGATGCTTCTATTAACCGAGTGAGCCAATATACTGGATCCAGTGATTTGTTGTCTTTGTTGCTTAACAACTTCCAACCAGATTGACGATGGTTTGCGTTGTCTGTTTTAGAACCGAAAGCTGGCCACAGTGTTATTTCTCCATCTGAAATTATACAAGAATCAGCAGACACTCGAAGAAGCGTAAGGTCATGGAGCCGGCGTCCAGAACACAGCAGTAGGAGAGCTGCAGTGTGTTTTGAAATTTCGTACAAACTGGGAGTATTGGGATCTTTTTTGCCAAGATAATCAGAAAGTCTGTCGACATCCCATATGGGGGCCTTTTGTAATTTAGGTTTAGCTAAGGAAATTGACTTAATTACTTGTTTTACAAGAATATGAGAACTAAGTCTTTTTTCATTATTTGGATCACAAAAAGTAGAGACAACTGATTTATGCACTAAGATTGTACTCAAAGATAAATTGTCTTTTTGATGTAAATCTATCAAAAACTGGGCTAAGTTCGACCCACTTGGGTTGTGAACATCGATGTTATTTTTGGAAGACCAATGTACCCACCTCTTCCATGCTGGTTTATAAGTTTTTAGTGTAGACTGCCTCCAGCTAGATTTAAGTAAGGATTTTTGTTCATTAGTCCAATCTTTTAAGTCGGAACTCCACCACGGCATTTCCACACCTCTAGTGTCATTTCGGATACTCTCGGCGGTGGGAGACCCGTGACTGTGTCGACTAATACTGCTTGGAGATTGTTGACCGTGAATGGTGCCGCTACAGCTCGCCTCTTCAGGTCTGGCCTCCAGTACACCTTCGTCCAACGAGGTACTACTATTAAATACATACCTGCAGCATTGTTCATGTGTGATAATATCCTCGGTATTAGATATGGCGGGGGGAATATCCACGCAAGGCAGTAATTCCAGGTCGTACTTAGAGCGTCGTGGAAGCTCGCTTGTTGATCCCGTCTGTCCAGGCTGCAATAAGTCTCCACCACATGCGCGGTTCTGGAAGCGAATAAATCTATTATTGGTGTGCCCCATTTTGTAAATAGTATTTTCGTGAATGCCGGGGTCAAATGCCACTCTGAGTGACTCATCTGACGCGATAGATGATCGGCGTCGGAGTTGTAATTCCCTGGTAAATGGTAAATGCACATCTGAATATTCCATTGGTCTAAAACCTGAAATATCAGGGAGGCTTGCTGAGTAAGCTCTCTGGACTTTGCGCCGCCTTCGTTGCGTAAGTAGGCGACTACAGTTTTGTTGTCGCACTGAATCAACAGAGTTTTGGAGCTCAGGAACTGACCTCGATCTTGTAATACTTTGAGTATTGCAAGCATTTCCTTGTGGTTGCAATGTAAAGATTCCTCGCTGGGAAGCCATGTACCTGCAATTCTCTCGTTGTCCAAAATAGCGCCCCATCCGATGTCGCTCGCATCGGTCGTCAGGTAATGAGACGGTAAGTTGGCGTGTATCGAAGATTGGAGTCTGCAATTTGTTAGCCACCAGCTCAGTTCGTACATCGATGTCTTTGTTAGCTGACACTTGGCATTCAATTTCATTTTCAGTAAGCTGTTTGCCTGAGCTTGTAACGACCTGTAGTGTAACCTTCCTCTGGGGACTGCGAAGCTTGCGAAATTCATAAAACCCATAATCTTCTGAATTTCCACGAGACTGGCTGTTAGTTTGTGAAGCAAAGTTGGGATTTGGTTTTCTAGTTTGAGTGCTAGCCTCTCGGGTAGATGTTTGGAGTTTTGCCAAGGGTCCCAAACAATTCCGAGGAATTCGAGACATTTTTGAGGAAGTAGGACCGACTTTTCTTTGTTTATTTTCCATCCAAGATGTTCCAGAAGCTTTACAGTCATTGCAATCTGGTCTATAAGTTGAGATCGATTCTGATTCACCAGACAAAAGTCGTCGAGGTATACAAGAACACGTATGCCGCGTTCTCTCAACAGTTCTGCCACCCAATTTGTTAGAGATGCGAAAGCTTTTGGGGCTGAGCTGAGGCCGAATGGCAGGCAAGTCATTTCCAATAGCTGGTTCTCGAATAGTAATCGTAGAAACGGCATGTGACGATTTGCCATTGGTACATGAAAATATGCTTGATGAAGGTCGATCTTTGCCATCCAATCCCTTGCTTGAATAAAATCTGGCACTTTGTGAATATTTATGAGTCTGAATTTCTGTGGATGAACAAATTTGTTTAAGTTTTTCAGGTTGAAGATCGGCCTCCATGTTCCGTCTCCTTTTGCTGTCAGGAAGAGGGAAGAAATGAAACTGGGGGAGTGTGAAGCCTGCCTTAGGACCCCTTGAGCTTTTAGCTTTGTTATGATGCTTTTCATTTCGGCTGTGTTCGGCGTTTGTTTGCCTTGACAGTCCGGTAATATTAGCGGTGGTTTGCTTTTTAATGGAATGTGATAGCCGGTCAGTATACTGAGAATGTAGGGCGGAGCCCCGAGCTGTTCCCAGTGATGATAGAACTGACATAGCTGACCGGCCCGAAATGAGTCAGAATATACGATTTGATTGGGATTTTTTATCATGTCTGTAACCAGGGGAGCGCGGCCTGGCTTTTCGGTCTTCGTCGCGGCCCCTAGATTGTTTGCTAGCACCTCTTCCACCACGAAACGATTTAAAATTTGTGAAGTTCTTTCTTGATGTGTTAGGTGTGTCATTTTTACCTTGTGAAAAAGGCTTAGTATTTTTCTTTTGTGCTTGTGCTGATGTCTGTGCTGAATTTTGTGCAGTCTTAACAATTTGTGTACCCGAAAATTGTTTGTTGTGTTCTTTAGGCCAGAACACGGCTCTTGTACCACCGGCTTTTTCCAATACAGTGCTGAACTTACTCGGATCGAATAAAGAGGAACATGATGGAGGTATTTTGCGAAGAATGTTTTTGTAATAAGAGTCTTTCACGAATCCAAGAATCCTTTGCCTTCGACTTTGCACGATCTCTGCTCTATGGCCACAAACAAGCTGAAAAGTGTCACTAGAAACTTTGTTGTATTCGCTTTTAGAGAAAATTTCATCTATTTTAACATAAACATTTTCATAGTCAAGGTTTTCTGCGGCTTTTACCCACGTAAGAAATTTCCGAAATTCATTTTGTAAAATGTCCCGTTGCTTTAATAGTGCATATGTGATCCCGGCAAAAGCGTTCTCCATATACATCGATGATCTAGAGTTATCATATTCGTGCACTTCATCGTTAGGCTCTAATTTAATGAAACCGGGTGAATGCACGTACTGCTTCTGTACATCAGAGTATCGGACATTAATCCACTCCTCCTCGCCAAACCTCTGCAGTTGCTGTAATTGATCTAAAAGATCTGACGATGTTTTAGGGACAGTAGGCTCCTTTACCTTAGTAGAGACGTGCAGGTTTAATTGCGACCCCTCAGCTTTTTGGTTGGCAGGCCCTAAGTGCTCAGCATAAGCGATCTCAGGCTGCTCTGATGTGCCCGGGATAGGTTGAGGTGGCTCATCGTCATCCACTTGCTCAGAGGCATATAAATCACCACTAATGTTTGGGTCAATAACTGCCATGCTCTGAGGAGTGCTACAGTTATAAGCGGGTAAACGTGATTTTAATGTATCAATTTCATTAAAAAGTATTTCAAACTTACGGGTATTGTCATGAGTGTCGCGCCTCCTCTTCTTGTTTTTCCTGCGCCGGCGGCGCCGTTTACGCTTCTCATCCGGAGATGAGCTCGACGATGATGAGCTAGATGAAGATGATGACCTGCTACTAGAGCTCGAGGACCGCTCCACTCTCCTCTTTCGCCGTGATCTTTCCGTAACCTCCGCTTGCTTTTCTTCTAGTTCCGGTTCCTCATTCCTACTAGTGGACGGTTGACTTTCCATAATTAAATCTATTGAAAAAACAAACGGTCACACCGTTAATATTTCAGATACACTAAGTAAAAGAACTTCCATAGAGAGATCTATGGAACAGTTCATAGAAAAAGACTCTTACGACATGCAGAAGAAATTCTACATTAGTCCTTAGTCACAACTATTTACGATTCTTTTTAAAGAAAAAACGAACGGTAACACCGTTAAATTCTCGAACACTTGAAATAACGTCGTATTTAAATAGATAACCAGGCACAATCACTGTACAAGCAACAAATTGAAATAAAACTGTGGTTGATATTTTTTTTTTAAAAACCACCTTCATTAAAATTATATTAAAATAACTTCCAGAATTCAATTAAGTTCTGATAAAATAAACGATTATTTGACTTACCCAAGAGACACTGACTTACTCGAATAGTGAATTCAAAGATATGCCTGAATAACACGACACGACAGGTTGATTTAATCAGTCAACTTTTACGGGTTTTCCGTAAGCGACCGATCTCTTCGGGAAACTTGATGCCAATGAAGATGGAATAAAATTTGACTACTCTGGTGGTAGTGGGAACTGGAGGGGGTACGGGAGGGGCGTAAAGTGGACGGATGTGACGTAATTTGACAGGTATTTGTTCGGAAACAGGAAATGCTACTCTCATATTATTATTTTAGGCTTCGAATAACGGTACAGTACTGTTTAATAGAAATTTAGTCACGTTACGATCATGTTTTCTACAATATCACGTGTTATCAAGAGAGATTTTTCAAAGGATTTTCTGTACCTGCACACATTATAAAATGTAGCAAGACCAGTATTTCTAGGTCGCTCAAGAGATTTGTGTTCCGGTTGCCCCAAGAAGCTACGTGCCCCGACTCCTGAGGATGTGCATCTGAGGAAGGTTATTTCCACTGAAACTACTATGGTTGATAATGTATGTATGTATTAAAGATCTGTATTATATTGTCTTCGCAATGAGACAGTGTTGGAAAGTACTACGATTAAGTCAGTGAAGTCCAACTATTAGTTAAAACTTCAACTGAATTAAAAAATATACGATAAACTAAACATACAAATAATCTTTGCAATAGCTGAAGGCTAGAGTTATCGTAGTTACAATTCAGAATCGAGTAGCACATACATACTGCGTATATGTATGTCAATGAAGCAAAAATGGTAGCCTGAGTCGGAAAAATTGGGTACACTATCCTCAGTAGGAAAAACAAGCGTATTGTGTATTTTCTTACAAAATTCAGCAGAAAGGCTAATTAAGGTATCACAATAATACGACATCATAAACTAATACTATTTTTGCCTACTCCTAATTAGGTATGTTTAACTAAGAAGTCTGTATTAATAATGTACCTCGTCTTTTCGGCAAAACGTGACTTACTCGGCAAACTTTCAGCTGGTACAGTTAATTTGGTATTTCCATGAAACTTGATTGAAATAGTCTCGCAGTAACGATTTTTGTTCATTGATACACACAAAAAGGTCTACTTTTAGCCTATGTAATTTGCATAGCACGTGTAGTGTTTTGTAAATAGATATGGCATACCAAGATTAATTATGTTTGTTAAATTTAATAAATTAGAAAAGTTTATATCGGGTTGGTCAAGCTTTTTAACAAAGGTTAATGAAGAAATAAATTGAAGAAATCTTATATTCCATTTTTAGACTTGGGGTTAATGTACATGCTGATAGGTTTTAAAAGGAATTTATAACATTTGTATTTTGTACGAACCTAAACGATTCGTAGAAGTTCGCGCAGAGCTTTACCACACCAAAGTTATGAATAAAAAATGAATTCCTTTCGCGATTAGCATTACAAAAAGAGGGTAAATTAACCTTAGCTTCCTGAAGAAGAGTCTAAAGGATGCTAATTTTAGATATAAAATTGCAATTAGGTAAGGAATAAAATTATAAATATCGACTTGTTGCTCGTTATAATATGTAATATTTTAAACGCTCTACGAATAATGCAAGATATCTTATGTTTACTAGGTAGAACAATGATATATCAGGAATTTATATGTTATACGATGACTAATTATCATAAAATTTATCGGCCAGATAAAATATTTCATAAACATATATACTTCAGCCACTTGAAAACATTTGTTACTAGGTACGGAAAGAATTGAATATAGACTGTTAGTACCTAGAGATTACCCATAAATATTATTTACTGGCATAGTCAATGGTTGCCGATAAATAAATCTAATTTAAATACCTATAAGACTGTGTGACAGCTTATATTATACTAAGAATAGCTGCTACTCTATACTAATACACTTAGGAACACTACAATGATAAGACCCTACAAGTCAATGACTTGAAAACGCTAACCTAATTAGACACAGGTCACAGCTTACTAAGACATCAATATCTGCTAACAATAGATAGTACAATATGGTGTAAGATCAGTAATATCAGCTGATCCCTCTTTAGGAATCGGATATGTTATGTTTAGGCGTCATTCTGTCGAAATAATAGTCAAAACAGCTTTTTTAATAAGTTCTTATCGGTTGAAACGCTTCGCTAAACGAGTGAAACGATGCATCTTGATTTTAATTTATACACCAATATTAAGGAATTTAAATGTATCCATTTTTTTATGAACAACAGTCAAACGTCTGGAACTAGGAACATGATGCTTATAAGTTTATGCAGAATTAAATTTATAAATTAGTTTTTTTAACATTATTATTTTATGTTTTTTGTGAGACATAATTTCTTATCTATATGTATATTGTTATATTTATTTTCTGTGTTCATTTCTGTTTTGTTTCCTTTTCCTTAATAAATAAATAGAAAAGGTAACCTTTGAATGTTTCTTCAATCTATTATTACAACCACTAGTACCTGAATAAGAAATCTGAGATTTAAGCATTTCCTTAATATCAAAGAAAAGCAAGTTCGGATGTCTAGTTAAATTGTAGTTTGTAGAATTTAAGGAGCAGGTTGCAAAAGTTTGTCGCAACTAAGTTCAAGTTGGGCACTTTTAAGACTCAATTTGGTTACAAATTTGTATACTTTATTTTACAGTAATTAATGTGATGAAAACTTACAAACAATATTTTATACTAAGTAGAAGTAAAAAAAGCCCTTACGAAATCTGTTTTGTAAAGTTCATCTTTGAAAGGCAATCATAAGTCCAATAATGTTGAATGCAACATAGAGCCCTATATTTAAATCGATACTCAAGATAGTCACTATATATTTACTACCTAAAAGAAAACTTTCTACCAATAACAGTCGCATACACCTAAGTCGTAAGTTAACGAAAACTAAATTACCATGGATTTAGTTATTAATCGCCCGCTAAAAAAATATGGCGCGGGCAAAACCAATTTTTCGATTCAGTGATCCGTACGCAATTCAATATATTAGAGTGATATTTTCACTTGGGTCAAGTGTTCTCGTACCACAAAACGCCTGTTTTAAGATGCGTAAAAGTAAGAAGTGCTGCTTTAATGTCTAAATTGTAAATGAATAGGTAAGTTGTCTGAAAGCTTTGCATAATATTTTTTTCAATATAAAAATAACATATGGAAACTAGTTCACATTATATTGATAATAAACACATACTACAAACTTTGCTACCTGACGTTTACGCAAATAATTAATAACAATATAATATTTATACACGATAAGTTTTCTTGTAAAATAAAAAATAAACACATGTCCTCCAAAAAATTTCGTACCACAAAATATTTAAGAAGAAAAAATATATACCAGAGAGAACACTCAAATTAAATGTGTAGCGCAAAAAGAAGATTTAAAATAATCCTCCCACAGGGCAATTAACCGTAGCAACCTTCTCCTTTCTTTTTTGTTAATTGTAGCATTGGGCGGGTGAAATGAGACTTAATCTGACCATCTTCTTGTTTTATTTTAAGCTCTTGCAGTAAATTTTCATGTGAGTAGGTATTGCTGAGTTACTAGTTTAACGTCTGAAAGAAGATGAATAGGAAAATAAGAAACGAACGCTAAGATGTGTTACGAAAAGAATTTGTAAAGACAAATTGCATGTATGATTGAAAAATGAATGCATCATAGGACACATACATATAAAATCGGAGTAATTTCTTTTAAACCGGTTGTACGTAGCTTCAATAACAAAAGAGTGTGCATGATAAAGTTAATAAATGTGAGTAAGGTGATAGATATTTGTCAAGATCGTACGAGTTGGCGATATATAGTCTCTACTTTCCTTGTTTCAAAGTATTGTCTGAATATATGTAGGTATTATTTATTTTATCCTTAAAAGAACACGGCCTTTAAGTTCCAAAGACAGACGGACGAGTATTTACGAAATTGGCAAAGGTTCTGCTGTGCACACACTCTTAACGGAATTAAACTGAATGTTGAAATTTTCCAAACCACTCCTAAAATTGCTTTCAATGGAAACGTTTGATAAGTTTATAATTTTAGTAAATAAAAGAACCATTTAAGTTATTGTTATGTCAGGGATTTATAATGAAATGGATTCTGAAGTATGCTGAGTTTGACCGTATCTTTAATATAATTTGCTAATTTAAAGACTAATGCTACATTTAAGAATTGCGGAATGAAACAACAAGACATTGTAAGTATGTTTTAAGAACAACATATTTTGCAAACTTGCTACGTATGCAACTAAATAAGATTTAGACATCCGATTAAGTGTACATTTTAAAGTGATAGTAATTGGTAACTTGAAATTACTTACCAACCTTTTTCTATCATGATCGTCATCGGATCATAGATCGGAATTTAACGTTTTCGTATTCAACGACTTTATTCACAACTTACACACCTTAACAATTACTATCCATTGATTATATAATCGAAGCTTCGTCCAGTAAACAACGTTTAGGTATTATCAAACCCCAATATACCAGACAAATTCCTACTTAAAATTTTACGTATGCACATCGATAATTAAATTTTAATTGCTGTCATTAACCGAAGCCTCGACCATATTGTGAGTTTTAATTAACTTTGCGGTGAATAGATGCATGTTTTGAATCAAACGCGGTCGTAAATGTGATTAACATATTATGCGCGAATTGTCCCCCTCATTAAACGGGAGATGTTCATTATTTCCAACTACGTGGGCGGCGTTTATTCCAAAAGCCTATGGAATGGATGGCCTCTGAAACACGACTGACAAATTGTCCTATGAGCCTTTTAAAAATTGTGCATACATTGAAAAAATACGTCAACTGGCTAAATGTCATGCCATTGGTACGAGTAATGTCACGGCATGTTCTTTAGATTTTATCAACTTATTAATATTATACCTTCTCAACAAAAAGACGTAATTATTTGCCTAGATTCCATTTCCAACAAAACGATAGGTACTATAAAGTTAATAATATTTTCTGAGAAATCAGTTAAAGCTCTCGTAATGATACTGTACGTAATATTATTAATTTTCCTCATTTCAATTAAGTAGACTAGACGAATATGCTGTTGGGCAACTAAAATCAATTTAAACTTTAAGTAAGTTACATTCTACAGTTTCAAAGCTTTTCCTATGTTACCTCAGTTTTATTCAAAATGGTCAATAGTGATTGCAAGCACCTGGAACCATCCATTAGTCTTTAGTATGGAAACCTAATAGCGCCGATATTTCAGAGTTATTGCAAAACTGTCCAAGGAATTTCATTTGTTTTAAATTCATTGTGAATGTTCCGTAGTCTTACGCTAAAAAAGTTTATTGATTCCTACCTACTTAACGAAAATATTTGTGGTCCAAAAAAGAGTAACTATCACTTGTTTTACCTAGTGATTGAAATGCTATTATTTTGATACTCTTTCCGAAAATAAATAATCTTTCATACAATTTCTAAAACTAACTCCTTTAAACTGTATAGGACTGTGCATTATTTTAAGTATCGTTTAATTTATTATTCTTATTTTATTAATAGTTTAGAGAAACATATTCTTAAAAATAATAATTAATAATATGTCAAAACCTTCATATGATACGGAGTATTTTGCTGTGGTTACTAAATAAATAATCCACAATATTTACAATCCACATACAAACCTCTGATCAACCTGGAATTTATAAAGGTACGCATGTTATCATATAAATACACATCTAAAACGTCAACAAATCAATTAATGCCATATTTATGAAATTGATATTTTTAGGTATTAAATATTGAAATCTTTTTCCACCACTCATCGTGGGGAAGGCAAGGCATATACATAAATGTACATATGACAATTATATATTCAGGACAACGAAAGTCTATGAAATACAGATATAATAATGCTCATAAATATATCTAAAAGTAAAAGTAAATATCCTTCCCTCAAAGAATTTTCTCTTACAAAGGCTCAAAGAAACAAAAAGACAGGCCCGTTTACCTTCAGGCAAACTACGCAGTATTCAAATACTGAGGTTTTTCAAACAGTTCTCATTTGTAATGGAATTTCTAACTCGTCAATATAACATTACATTTATATCATTGCGTAATATTATCCTGTTTTAGTTGAAAGGACCTCGGATATATAATATCTCCTTAAGGTACATACACTATCTCCTCATAGCACTTTTCATAGATTATATCACATTGTCTTTAACTGTTTTAATATATACGTATATTTTATTATATTTATTAATATATTATTGTTAAGTAAATGATTGTTAATTTCTATTGTTTTTCAGTCAGATTTCTATATGACAATCTAATCCAACTCTCAGTTCAAAATGAAAAGATAGCATAAGGAAAAGTTCGCTTCTTCCACTCCAATACACATGTAGTTTTATTTACCAACCAGCACAAAATACATTTGGTGCTAAGACTCCAGATATATCTGAAACTCAAGCAAGTAAATTGAAAATATAAAAGTGTCTAGCGCATTATCTGCTCCAAGAAAATTGAGATGCTTCTCGGTGTTATTGGTTCGCGACAAAGCTTTGTTAAGATGTGAAAGCACTCTACGTTTTAGCCTGCACCCAGCTATTGGAAGTTTGAATTAAACTATATTGCTGTAAATACTCGTAGAAATAGACGATTGACTAAGTGGTTTCGTGTAAAATATTGATTCTTCAGTACAAAATTTCAAAGGACTCCTATTAGTACGATAAATGAGAAAACTCATTATTTACTTAAGCCTTTTATCTAAGTCGTAGTTATGAGCTCAACCTTTATTTGAAATAATTGGAAATTCGTTCATAGTGACTACAATAGCTGCCCAGCTGTTCAATTACCGCAACAATAAAGTTAACATCTCTGGCTTCGTGTTGACATATTTTTCAGTTGTTTTAATGGCCGAATGTTGTGGCAGACCGCCGTTACCGTTCTATTACGTTTACGTGGAATAATTTAGTCTAAAAGGTGTGGCCTTTAATGGTTTTTAATATTCTTTAATCATTTTTAACGGTTCACTATTCGTAACACGTTTCGTGTGGTGTAATGGTATTTGTGTAATGATATGTTTAGGAGAATGGCTTGAAAATTTAGGTAATGTTAAATAGTTGTAATAGTGTACTTATTCTATTTTTGAAATAGGTAAACGATACAGAGCACTGCATCCTTTTGTGTTGTCTTATAATAAAATATATGGACATATGAAGTGAATATAATTAATAACTTGAATTTTAAGATTCAACGTGTAAGCAGAAACAATACAATGAAAATATTTCATAAAGAGAAAGGGTATTGCTACAAAATCTGTTGCCATTGTGAAAATATATCTTATTTCTCAAAGCGCATATAAAATAGAGAACATGAGATATGGTTGGGATTCTTTCCGGCTTAGCCGCCATCACGAGAAAAGCTATCGGTTTTCGAAACTTTAAAGAATTTCTCTTTTAGAGCTTGTTTTCCATTTATACCGGTTTTATAGCGAACCCCAAGTAATGCTTCATAAACAACCACGTAAACATATATGTCTATTTGGACTGTGATATTTGATATTATTTCCTACTTGTTTAACAAGCGGTTGTAGCTCAGTGGGTAAGAACTCGGACTTTTTATGAGACAAGGTTCTAGGTTCGAAGCCCGGCTTTGGCATGTACCAATGAATGAAATTTAAAGATTTGTATTTCATTTACGTACATAATTTACAGTCGCTAACGGTGAGGGAAAACATCGTGAGGAAATCAGCCTATCCCTCGGGCCAGCCAGTGCCTATATACGGCGATACGGTTCACTACCTATCACGTTGGGTGCTGTCTATCAAGTGAAACGCGGGCTTCGAGTGACTCATACCTAACATGCCTTCGAAATTTCGGAGATGGGCACTCTAGCCTCTGACTACCCCGCCATAATAAAAAGGGAGTATGTATTTGACGACCTCCGTGGCGCGATCGGTTAGACGCCTGAACGCTAATCGTGAGGTCCCGGGTTCGATTCCCAGTGGAGCCAGAGTTAAGAACTACGCTTTTCTTCTGCTTTCCAGTCTGGTCGTTGATTATATATGCTATATATGTATTTATCTATATATAATAAGTATATATTTCTTAAATATACGTTGCCTAGCACCCTTAACACAAGTCTTAAATGTACTTACCAAGGGGCTAGTTCAATTGGTGTAACAACGTCCTACAATATTATTATTATTATATTATACACAAGTCATGAAGCGTATGTTATGTTTTTTTGTTTAACAAGGTCAATGGAGTAACAATAATGGATCAACAAGGTCAATGGTGATTTCATTTGTTTCTCATTTATTCAAATATTATTGCATTTGCGTATCAAATGCCAAACTTTTGAAAATATTCATAATGTTATAGTTTATAAAACGTTTATTGATAATTCAGGGTAGTAAAAATAATGTTGGACATGCACTTTGCGCCAGAAACATACGCTATTTAATTTAGTAACAAACACCTTGGGTAATCATCGTAAAAATAATATGTGAATCACTGCTCAACTAAGCACAAATTGTGTACCTCAAACGAACCGAGATTACATTTAAACACAACGCATCAAGTCACATTCTAAGTAACATTGTTCTATCCTGCAATGCTCAATTTAAGTTTAACCTAATGTTGTGACTTCAAAGAACCAACTTGGTCTTAGTGTTGCCCTTATGCTTACTTAAACAAGAACGGGGAGGCTTTCGGTCATAGAGATCCTGTGTTTAATTCCTTTAATGCACACGAATTTAGCGACGCGATAGTACGTGAAGGACAGATCCTTGCTGTATATGCTTTAAGCTACTGTTAAAGTAACCGAACATTAAGTAATTTGTTCAATAATATGTTTTGTACTTTTGTAAAAGGCACAATTGAATTATTTTACTCAATATCAGTACAAATATAGGTACATATTACTCAATATAGGTGCAAATGTTATGACATCTGTGTTTATAGTTGCGCCGACACAACCATAATGGTGAATGGATATGCTATTACAATATTAAAAAAAAGAAAAAACAAGTACAAGTTCATTAATTGTAAGTCAAAACATTTATCTGTATATTAAAAGTATAATAAATAGTATTTCGCTTTATAATAATATTGTAAAAAATAAACAATAATGTAATTTTACTCTCTACAAGGAAACAGGTGTGCGCATATTGTCATTGAGTTAAATATTACTTATTATACTGTGTGTTATATTGTGTATGAAATGAAATGAAATGAAATGCTTTGAAATGAAATGAAATGAATAAAAAGCATTTCATTTCATTTCATTTCAAAGCATTTCATTTCATTTCATTTCATACACAATATAACACACAGTATAATAAGTAATATTTAACTCAATGACAAAACTTCGACAACATTTATAAAGACGATTTTAAATATCAGTCAATTTTAATCCTAGTAAGTCCTACAAATAAAATGAGAAATAATACTACTAGGTATACGTTTTCCATGAACTGTATCTCGACTGCAGTTTATTTCCGATGCACGTTGGACAAAAGATTCAAAAAGACAACTGGAATTTTATTAACCTTTTAATGAAAGAAAGACAGTTGCCGCCCAGGGAAAATTTAATTACTTTTTACAGTAGAATCGTGGAACTGAATAATTCATTGGGAATATGCAAAGGAATCACAAATATATGAAACAGTGGGAGAGAAATTTTATTAAACCTTAGAATTTTTAATTTTCTTAACTAAGCTCAGTCTTAACGATGCATATGTTTTATCATTTTAAAAGTTACGAGTGCCATATATGGAGTTACAAACCACCTTAAAGCATTTTCATTATGTAATTTATTTGTTTATCTTTTGATATTAATTTTAGTATCTGTAATAATAATTCTTAGTAGTTATTTGACATGAAATTTAACATCATATGAAAAGAAGAATTAGTGCAGTTAATTATGTGAAAATATGTACGATATAAAATCAACGAATATTGACAAAAGTAATAAAAATATCATCAGCAAAAATATCAAAACAGATTTATAAATATCTTGTAAAACAAACAGTGTGAAAGAGGCATAAACCTTACAAGAGCATTCATTTTCACAAAGGCTTTTTCAGTATTCAGAATTTCGTGCTAAAACATTGGTTTTTTCAAATGTATAGAGAAATGATATCTGGGAACGTATCCGGTTGATATGTCAGGATTGTCAGATATGAATTCGGGGGAGTTTAGAAAAATGGCTCCCATTCAGATGCTTGTCACGATCCATTGTGGAAAAAAGGGTCATGTTGAAAATCTAATAAAGTACAGAAATGTAATTGAGAAATTTTGCCACTGTTTTGTTTTAGGTGCCCGTAATATGATTCATTAGGAACGGCTTATTTCATTGCAACTTCTGTCAATAGAAATAATGAGAAAAAAATAACTAAAAGTGTGACACTTTCTACCACTGCCGTGTCACAGTGATTTGGAAAATATATTTATACGTATTTTATTTTGCATTAATATTTTATTTTATAAATATTACTCATAATCGAATCATTATTTATTTAGATAATATTTATATAGTCTTATATTTTAGATTTATTCGTTCATGCAAATATGGAATAAATGTATAAAATTGAGTCAATTTAATACATAAAATACAACTTTTACTACCTGCCGCGGCAGTGCTAGGTGGATGAAGTCTGTATCTCCATACAAACTAAATTATTCTATAGCCACCTCATATATTAACCAGATAGTTAACATCTTAGCCATTTCATAGTACCACCTATCACCTATCGAACACCTATCGAAACAAGTAGTTTTTTTTTGAGCAGTTTTGTGTTTTCCTTTACCTCCTCTCTTACTTTGTTTAGGTCTGCCTTAGTTTATCGGTAAACGAGGTATTAAGACTTTCTCTAAACCCAACGCGTATTCGAAACTCTTGGCATGCAGTCTCAATGATATTGTCATTGAACACACGCAAGTTTCACATTAAACCGCAGTTGGCAGCTTCTTAGTTTGGCTTAAAACTTGCTCCTCAGTGAGACGTGGTTTCGCAGACTGACTATTTAGCAAGCTAAATGTAATCACCTGATAAAATAACAAACATTGAATGAAGGTTTATTTGTAAGAGTTTGTATGAGCTCTCGTTTTTGTCAATCATATTTAATATTAATATTCAAAAGGGCAGGCTGAAAAGTATTTTGTGAGTGAGTCAATAATTTAATTACAATGTAAAAAGTTAGTAAATTTAATTAGTTAGTAGATTACATTCCGCGTCAATTGTTCAAACAAAATTTGTATTTTGTTACGGATTATAAATATTCATTCGAATTGAACAAGAAGTGTTGAAGAACATTTTTACAACAAAATAAGTAAACATTAATCTTAATTAACAGTTACAATGATAAACGATACTGATTTTCCAGTTGTTTAACCTTTCCAACTGGTCAAGACCCGAAAGAACAATATTACTGTTAGGTCACATTTCCTTAATATATTATTTGTACATACGTGAGACACATAAGCATAGTGAGTGCTTTGTTATGTTCCGTTTTCACACAAAATACGCTGAAATATTTCATGAAATTCATTAGCGCGGCGTACGAAAGTATAAAACATTCTCGGGTGAACCAGATTCAGTTACATTTAGAGCTCCAGCCCAACATTGAACTGGTTGCATATAAAATAATCGAAATGTGGCCTAGGATTGTTTGAAATACATTCACATTACAATTAATGTTATGGTCGGAACGGTAATTGCAAATTTAACAGTCTTTTAATGCATTTGGTTGTGACAATTATGTGATTTGTCATTATTAGTTGTGACACGTCATGCATCGCCAGTTACGATTTTATCAAAACTTTGAAGACCTTTTTCATAACTACTCAGGACTCAGTGTTTGTACTTCAGCTGATATAATCTTAAAGATGAAATGGCTTATTAAAGAAAAATAAAAAATAATAAACACACAAAAGAGAAAGTCAGCTAATATTAATCTCTTTATAACACAAACAAGATCGAGTCGGTGTCAATTATCAAATTTAATATAAACACACAATTTACGCAGCTACTTTGTAACACCGGTCCAAATTCTCAAATTATATCACGAAAGTTAGACAACATGGTGTGGTCAATACTGAAATGGGAGACCACCTGCGTGATCCTGTTTTGTTAGTTTCAGTGAGAGAAAACATCGCAAGGTAATAATATAACTTTTGTCAAAATGTTGATAACCTTCATGGTATCATACGTATTATATAATATTACACATAATCACGTACTGTTAGGACATAATTTTCAATTAGAACATAATTTTCAATAGCAATGATTTTATAAATTAATAATATTTTGTTAAGTGATTGCTTGGTAGAACTTGAAAATTAAAATACGTTGTTAAAATTGCACATTGTTCCATTTGTAAAAAGTAATCGAATATTTGCTTCAATCAATAACATCGAATTCGAAAACTTCATTAGTATTCTAGAGCGAAGAAAAAAACCGGCGTAACACTTGGCTCTCCCATCCAATTTCCCTTGTTCTAGCAAGTCATTTGAATTACAGAAACACAATGTTGGAAGATTGCAAGAACATTAATCAGTCGCAGCAGGAACTTAGCATAGATTTGAATCACAGCAATCACATGCGGAATGTGCCATTTTTATTCTAGTAGATGGACTGTAAACGGTAGAAAAAATGTTGTTCAATGGAAAAATGTAGAAGAATGTTGGTAAACGCTAGATAAAATATTCTTGAATGTAAAATGCAGTGGGATTCGGTTTCGTACTAAATATTTACAATGAACAATGCAGTTGTAGCAAATACTGAGGCTACACCCTTAATAAACTGATTTGTATAAATATTTACCTCAATATCTTTATTGCAAAATGCTTAACATGTTAAAGATTACTTGTGATTATAATTTGCTGTAACATTTAGTAAAAATCACTACAACAGATAGTATGCAGTTGGTATTTGATAATCAACTTTCTATTATAGACAAAATATAGAAGTAATATAAATATGTATGTGCAAGCATTGATACAGATTTGTTTGCAAACCGATTCGAATACTAAATTTGTCAATGCAGTATATTGGTGTCCTAAATCAAGGAGAAACAATTTAAGTATTTTGAGCCCAGTGAGCAAGAAACGAACAATTCCAGCGCGTCTCTTAAACTTTTTAGGGGAGTTTATCTTAGTTTCTTGTTTCAAAAGAAAGCCAAGATTTATCCTCACCTGTTAAATTGAAAAAGTTCCGAAAGCCACCAATGCTTTCAACATTTATCTTCAATAAAAGAATAGAATTTAACTATGGTATGATATCTTTGTAATTACCTAAATGACATTTGATGTTATCTTAGAACATTAGCTGCGACTTTAAACCACATATGCACACTCACAAATGATATCTAGAAGAAACAAATAGAAGGTTGGAGAATCTTCTCCTCAGTAGCTTTTTCCTGTAAATTTAAATACAGTATTAGCTGAGGCGCACAATCAAACACTTTTAACCGAGAAAAACTGATGAATAACAAACGAATGCCTAGGTTTACCAAATTAACATGACAAAGAGATGGTAATTCAGCGTTGGCAAAGAAAACGAAACGGAAAGACAAACCGCCGTTCTGCGGATTCTATGGCCATTGAACGTAAAATTTCGTGTAAATCAAATTGTTTGAGATTTTTCGTGTCCATGAAATAATGAATGCAAGAATAATTTTCAAGATTTTGGTAACAATGATACTGTGAATTACTTTATTTTATCACTTTACACTTCCAGGGTGTGAAAACCCAACGTAATTCTTATAATTTTTGTCTTGATTCACGATAAAGTTGCAATATGCACTATAGAAATTTTATACAACTTTCTTAAGTTTTGTAAAGGGACTGGTTCCCTATTTCATACTGTATCATTTTAATTCAAATGTCTATATATTTTAATCGTCATCAGTGTTTTTAAAATATAAAGCTTTGATATATATTTCACTTACTTGTTTCGAATTTATTATATGACGATTAAGGCGTATATTGTATTTTAAAAGAATTATTAGAATGCTTTGATAAACAGTAATAAAATTCCTATTCAGTGTTGTGGGAAGCCCATGTTTTAATTAAATAGACTGCATGGTACTTATACCTTCCATTATACTACACGAAAATTTTACTTTTAAACGGATGTACACGTTCATATTAGAATATTTAATTAAATGTGCAGTCTTAATGATCAAACATTTGAGATTTATCCCTCTTAAGATATAAGAACTTTGAATGTTTAGTATCTCTTCAATGACTAATTACATTAATATCAGAGTTCTTATTTACGTTTAAAAGTTTATTATGTTATTTTGTTGACCATCCATCGCACTCATAATATTGATACCTCTTGTCCCTTACTCTTTTCCTACTTGTAAGTAACCAATGATAAATACATTTACGATTACAATCATTTGACTGGTTAGTACATTGCTGTAGTTTATCATAATAAATTATTAGCAGACCGGTTATAACTAGATGGTTATTACGTATTCCATAACACACAAAGTTGAGTCCCTTTAAATAATTATGAAGAAGTTGCATGATGTTGCAATATTCAAGTTGGGTTCCGTGACTTGGCCTCGTGAGTGCGGCTTGTTTTCAACGAAGTTGTTGTTCAAAGATGTTTAATGTGTTCCGAGGTGTTTGTTATGTGGCTCGGAAATTACCTTGAACCGGTTCCATTAATTTGTACAATCATCCCATTTGTACAATGAAATTAAACACTTCACTGAAAGGATTACATTCAATTTGTTCACGTAAGGCTCTAGACATTAAAAAACACAACTTTGTTTGAGCGTAGTTCATCAAGTGATAGTTTTACAAGGACGAACGAGTATTTTCTTATCGTAGTTCATTAAGTAATATTTATACAAGTACAAGAACCGTAGCTTACTACTACTATAAAAAGTAGTCTTATTTGCTTCCTATGTTTAAAGCTTTAGTAGATCACAGTAGTAGTAGATCACAGTAGAGCACAGGGCTTTTTATTGTGAAATACTTTAATATATATGTCATATTTTATAAACATACAATCTGTCTTTATTTAAGAGCCCTTTAAATGTTCCTATCAAGGACAACTTATTTTCTATTAGGGTTGTGGTAGGACCAGTTTCCTGAAATTCAAAATGAATTCAGTAAATAGGTTTGAGGACAAACATATTTCCAGCTTCGTTGAGGGATTTGAGTCTCCTTTGCTACAAAGAGCTACGTGCCCTGCATGGGAAGTGCGTCGTATCTTAGACAGGGTCTTGCATAGACAAATCGCTGAAACAATAAGATGCTAGTGTCAAGTTTAAGAAAGCAATATCTAATGATATCCGAGCTCCCATGCCGTGAATAGAATGCAAACTAGCTGACATTATTCCTCTAATGACGTAGGAAACTATGGGATAGGTCGATGAAATCTAATAGACGGAGGGCTAATAATCTGTTAGCAATATTGTCAATAAATTTACGATGTCAATATTTATGCTCAAGATGACCGAAAAAAATATTGTGTCCTAACTATTTGAAGGAATGGAATGTATTATGTTATCCCAGCAACATTTATTCATACATAACATATGCTTATATGAGAAATTTATCGTTAATATTTGAATTCCAGTTAACGAACTGCAATTATAGAATAGTGAATTGATTATATGATAATAAAACAAAGGTAAAAATAAAGTTAAAATATAATAAAATATGCCCAAAATATATATTAGTAGCTTTATTAATAACCTGATAAAATAACTTGTTCACAAGAGTACGTAACAAGAACCAGAAATACAAATCCTATTTTAACCCAGAATTGAGATCTGCAAATATGTTTCTTCGATAAAAATAAAGTCGCTCAAACGTGAAATTTATATACGGCGCACGTTTACCCGACACCGAGGGTCACGTGTGATATGTACATGTGTCATAGGTATCTTTCCGGGTAGCATTCAAATTCAATAAATTCACCTTGTCTCATATTTACCTTATTTCCAGGATAACACTCTTCTCATATTAGTTTTATCAACTACGACGCTATTTCTCCGAAACGTCTCTTGCAGGATTTATAAATAAATAAAATTATTAATAAATAAAGTTTTATTATAAGTATTCTACCATTGTCTAAATTTTTACACATAAAATTTGACGAAATAGCCAGAGGCATAAAATGCCTATCTCCGAAATTTCAAAGGCATGTTAAGTTTGAGCCACTCTAATCCCGTGTATTGTTAGATAGTCAACACCCACCGTGAAAGACAGTAAAGCGTATCGCCGTATGCAAGCACTGCCATCCCAAGGTATAGGCAGGTTTCTTCACTATGTTTTCCCTCACCGTTAGCGACTGTAAATTAAAGGTGATTAGTTAGTCAAAAAAGTTGTGTTTTACTTTTAAGTACTTATTATAGAATGTAAGCACATTTTTTCTGTATAAATCGTGATCTGCATATTCTCAATTAAGATATTTGATTTTCAATAGAATCTCTTCATAAAATACAATAAACTTTATTTATTGACGTAGATTCTCCGCACATACATATTATGTAGTATGCTTTTGAAACGAGTAAAAGCTTTTCTTACTTAATTACTGAATCGTCCGTGTGGTAATTGGTCACGCACAACATCTACGTGGGAGAAATTTATTAAGACAGTTATGATGTAAGTACAAGTTTCTTTTACCTCATGAAACGTACTTTCTCTAACTTCAAGAGTAAATCACTACTCCAACAATCAACTAAGAATATTAACTCCAACTACTAACTAATTATTGTCTTTATATAAAAAAAACCAGATTAATTTGTTGTAAAAACATATTGAAATAAAGGACTATTCTTCTATCAAATAATTACAATCGAAAACGAGTAGTTCGGCGCCCTAGTTGGGGACATAAAAAGAATTCTAACTAACCCAAGTTCTTCCCAGCATGTCATAGGACGCGACTAAGAGACCAGGAAAAAATAATGTATTGCGCGATGGGCTAGCAACCTGTTAAAATTTTTTCCATATCACATCACAACCCCAATACTCATGCTAAAAAGTGACGAAAGATATGTTTTCGTCTCTTCAAGGTTTTGTCACCCCAAAAGGAATTAAGGGACGTAACAGTGTATGTATGCATTTCTTAAAATCAATGTAAACCAGTAAGTGGCTTTAGTGTTAGAAATGGTGATTTTAGACATTCACTGAATCATGAGTTCTGATCAGATATCGTTTGAAAAGCTCAAAGGCTTTTATGTGGGTCTCAGGCAGTAGACACGGGGCCCAGAGAACTCATGAATAAAAGTATATCTCGGCTTGATTTTGGCATTTACATTACAAAAAGAGTGTAATTTCCCTTAACCGTTAGAAATAAAAATGCAGTGAGGATTGTGATGTGGTTCAACAATTTTGTTCTACATGAGCTTCCTCGCACTAGTCTGGGACTAAAAAGATTACAAACTAGCTGCCGTTCAATCCGGAATGTTGTAAGAGGACTAAGGAACTAGTTACCTATTACCAATGTTCCATATGACATCACAACCCCAATATTTATGCTAACAGAGATCTAGGAGAAATTATGTCTCCAAGGTTCTGTCCACCCGAAAGGGAATCAATGACGTCAATGTATATGTATGTATTAGCTTACAGTTCTTCAAAATAAGGAATATGTAAAATTTTTCGCTTTCTAGTATCTGTACACCTCCTCATACACTCTCAGCGGTTATAGGTGCAATCTCCTTGTATAATCCGTTTCCTTAATGGTATTATTTTGGCAAGGAACTATTATTCCTTCCACGTAATGGAGCGTTAAGCAAACAGATGTAATGACATAGCGTTTCTAGGTGGAGATAAGGCACGCTAAAAGGTTCGCTTCTTCTCGCTGCTTTTAATAATATAGTGTCTGTTACAAGAATGTATGACAACCCTTTTACCTCAGGTGTTTTGTTTTTAATAAAGTTTTTGAGGTTAGTTAAAGAATGGTAAAAAGTGAATTTAAAACTCAGATTCAAATGTTTTTATTCAACATAAGTACAATAGATTCATTGAAAGTCAAAACATTTGTCTCACAGTGGTTGTCTCTTATTATTAAAATTCTAACGTTTTTAATATTTCATAAGGTAATCGTATGATTAAAAACTTTATTAAAAAATAAAATTAACTTAATAGTCATTTAATTTGTACTTATTGATAAGATTTTAACTGTATTGATTTAAATTTCATGTAATTCGTTCATAAATTATTATTATTGACTAACTGTAAAATTTACACAGACGTATATGGTTTTAATACAATACATAGTCTTACCATATAAATAAACGATCGTCAATTTAGATTATTTTTCTGACTAGAGCAAAGTTTTAAGACGTTAATTAATTTCATGGCTTTTACCTACTACTCTTACCCATATATCCTCGTGTGTTTAATTAATTCTAGTTACAGAGTTGTATTCCGAGTCAAGTTAACTGCAAACTATACCGAAACACGTAGATAAACTATCTTTTGCCTTCGTAGGTACAATTCTGTTTAGTATTGTTACTCTAATTAGTTTTTGGAACTGTACCATTGGAAGCGTACTTGTCGGTATCCTAATGTAATGATAAATAATCATGTTAATGGAATGATTCCTTGTTAGTATGATGTACATGAAATATTGTTTACATACTTCACGTCTTTCAATCTCTTTTGGGGTGGACAAAACCTCGATGACACGATAATATTTCCAAAGTAACTTTTGAGCATTAATATTAGGATCCCGTAGTAGTCTAGGATATAATAATATTTAAGACACTATTACACAATTGATCTAGCCCCCTTGGTTTCATTTAAGATTTGTGTTAAAGATACTAGTCAACTAAAAAAATTCATATATATATATATATACTCACATAATCAACGATCAGACTGGAAAAGAAGAACATATATCTTAACTCTGCCTCCACTGGGAATCAAAACCGAGACCATACTCTTAGCGTTCGGGTGGTTAACGGAGTGGTCAAAAAGAACACTAACTAGCTGCCGTTCTACCCGGAATGTCATAGGAGGCGACGATGGAATTAGGATTAAATAAAAACCATTGGGCGACGGGATGGCCTACCTGTCACCAATATTTCTTATGACATTACAACTCAAAGTTCTTGATAAACACTGTTTCTGCAACGTAAAGAAGATTTTTCAGTTAGCAGCACATTATAAGACATTCTCTGTAATATGTAACATACTTAAGTGATATATTTTACCGTCATCTTAGAGCCCGAATTGCATACGTAAATTACATTACTTATACGAACACAAATTATCATGATTAAAGTACACCTTTGCGCCGTGAAATTAATAAAACTCACCTACGAGTGAGCATTAGGCGCTGAGATGAGGAAACAGATTTTAATTACGTTTTTATGTGTAAGGTATCAGGTGAAATTATTCTTAGCCGAGCGGCATAGGATTTAGTAAGGAAATAAAGGCTTTTGTCGACAACCCATAGGGCAATAATTGAAGCTAAATCCCATTTAAAAGTAGGCGGTGTGATAAGATCGCTAATACTGATGGTACAGTAAATTGGGTTAAACATGATCTTATCACCAGAAATCATAAATACCCAAATAAGTGAGTTCACAATTGTTTGAATTACACACGTGATAAAAATTTAATTTATTGTCTTTTGAAAGTTTCCATAAAAAAGGTTTTAAATAACTTACCTAATTAAACATTAAAGAAAACCTTAAACTTAGGCGAATGATTCCAACATCTTAATTAGTGTAAAGTGTTCATTACTTTCTTCAAAACTCTGTTCATTCAGAGTCTCTGAATTTCTATTTTTGACACAATTGAGACGAATATCGCAATGAAATTAATTAAACAAGTTTTCTCAAGACTTGTTGACCTTTTTGATTGATTAATTAATGTTAAATTTTAATACGTTTTCACTGTGATTCTAATACTCTTATCTACATTCAAAGCTTTTTGTACAAAGAACAAATATGGAAAAAAAATCATTTGGGCAAACATTCTAAAATGGACATGATACAAGCAAAGTTGTAAATGTACAATGAGTTTCCAACTTTACGCCCGCAGCCTCATAACAGTTTCGATGGTAATATTGAAAACATATGTTCGTACATTGTCCATATTTAATGAAATTGGGGTGTGGCCTTCACGAAACAAAGTTTGAGCATTGTCTGTCTAATGTTGCTTTGGAGCATCCTAACAACTATACATGTAGACAGATAATAGAATTGAACATTTCCATATGATTAACAATAGTAATATGCGTTAAGGTTATGTTCTTTCTACTTAGAATATTTAAAGGTAGCAATGAGAAATTATCTAACTCTGAAGAAAACAAAACAAGTAATATAAGATCAAGCAATATTTTCGGCAATGTAAAGTAAAGTCATTAGTTCGCAGACCGATTAAATATCAATAAAAATATGCTAAGAATCTATATACAAATTCTCCCCTTTGTGATATATGGAGGTGATGAACCTACTAATATGCTAAAGTATGATGTCCCTTCATTGGGCTGTTTATTAAGAATTCTATTACAGTAAACTAGCTTTCATTACACAATATAGTAGGTAAAAATTTCACTATTTCACGAAGCCTTTGTCATGTCAAATTCCAAAAAGGGTCGACCCAACTTATCTAATACCCCTGTCATGTCAGAATGAAATTAGTTGAGAGCACAGCTGCGCTCACATTTGAACTGTTTTTATGCACAACGTGACATTTATAATGGATAGAAATCTATGTTATACAATATCATATAACATGAGATTAGTACAACTATCGTTAGTCGAAAGTGTATGGTTAGATATGGAAGAAAAAGAAAAAATATTATGCTAATATCTAAAGGTATTATAATAATACATACGTATGTATGTATCTTCAAGATTTTGTGTATTATACTAAATTGAAACTAAACACACATATGTACATAGAGCATAGCCTGATACGTGGGCAAAACAAAAACAAAAGAAAAGACAAACGCATTCACGACTTTTAACCATTGACATTGGACTACCCCCGTCAGAGGTTCAGTTGTCCATCTCCGCAAATGCGAAGGTAGTAATTCTATGGCCACCTCGAACCCACGTGTTGACCAGATAGTCAGAACTCAATGTGACAGGTGGTAAGCCATATCACCATTTACAAGCACTGACTGTTCGGGGAAAAGGTAGGTTTCCTCACGATTTTTTCCGTAATATTCTAAGCATTTCGTAAATGTATTTCATGGGCATAACAATATTGTCATATTTCTAGATAGTAAAAAACTAAAACAGTAGTAAAACAGTATCACATGGTTTTGCAAAATTATTACGTTATAGTGGTAAGTTTATCGTCGTAACAAAGGCAGAAAGCCCTTATCTGATCATTGAATTATTTTATTGTATAGCGGATCGAACGTTCAATTCTTTTTAGTAATTCTCTATTAAACTTTACTTTTTCATACATTAGTCTGTCATATTTTATTTAATTGCATATTACTGCCAGAAACCATTGACTCTGTAAAGATGTCCCTAATATATTTTTGCACAGTATAAATACACTTCGAATTTGGGTCGTTGCCTAAAAAAGCAGAAGTAATTTGCAACTGTAATTTAAAGCCATCGTCGTGCTCAGCTACAATCAGAGAAACTTTAGACGTCAGCAACTTTTTGTTAGGAAATTAACGACTCTAGGCGTTTTTGCTTGCACTTAAAAATTCCTATACATAACATAATAGGAACCGAATCTATATATAATTGTCATGTAATTGTAATTGCTTTTCATTATATTGATGACGTATGCTTTCGTTATCTTTATCGATGACATTCATATTTGTTATATTTATGCCGATGCAAATTGACATGTTTTAATTATTTCAGTTACTTCACGTCAAAAAGTAACTGAGTACAGTATAATAATATACAAGAGGGAAATTCATAAGTGCGTAAACTCAAAATTATCCTAAATATAAACTTGAAACTGAATCAAAAATGGCCATTCCAATTCCAAAAGTGAATCCCCGTTTGCTCTATGAATTTTCACTGGTGACGAGGAAGAGCAAAATGAATTACGATCCTCTTAGATGTTCATTTGTTTTTCAAGTCACGTCCTAAGCCAACGGCGGGACTGCTGCCCAGAAAGATACACAACTAAAAACTTCCCAACTGGCAATAATAACCTAAAAGGACACATGTTTTCAATTCAAGGTAGCGTTCTAGTATAATTATGTATATATTGTCCCTTAGCTTCTGGGTTTCCTTTCAGATTCGTAGGTTGTGATTACGGATAACTTATTTCTATGATACTGTTAAAGAAAATTTATGTCAAGCGGACACATTCAATGTTAACATACATAACGATACGACCACGACGACTTTTTAACCCATCTCATAGCGGACAGAAACTCTGAGATATGGTCGGGAACTGTTAGGAATACATATTCACGACAATTAATCCATTTCAAAGAGTATATAACCTTAGATTAATAATATCTATTGAGTGACTTTCAATAAAACTATGAGGGTATAAAGTCATTCCTGTGGAAATTGTGACAGAAATATTGATTGAATGGATAAATAATAATTTAAAATTTCAGTATGTTCAATCTGATACAAATATTTCCAGGTGCTTTTGTGTATGAAATGAAAGCCCCAGTCGCATTCATTTTACATTGTTTTGCGGTAAAAAGTGGAAGAATTTAATACAAAACATGCAGCCGAAAGTTAACATGAGCGAAATTTCATCACAAATATTTTAACTGCTTCCGAATTTTTGCCTTTCAATTGCATAACTGTTTGAGTACTAACTAAACTATTCTATCAGAACTGAGCAAAGAGTAAAGCTTAAAAAAGCTTTTAGGCAAAGAATAAAGTTAATCTTACAAGTCACTTACTAACAAATGTAAATAAACTATGAGTTCGCTGTTAGAAAAACAACACAAACATTATATAGATATTTAGGGTTAATTATAGACAGTAGAGAGACTTCACTGTATAATAATGATTA